>JAPERC010000077.1:0-149868 GCA_030411455.1 Arthroderma sp. MBC 290 | reverse complement strand
TCCCACTTCTTATACTTTATTGCCTCAAGCTAATCCTTCCAAGTAAGGGCGTATCGGGCCTGGCGTTTAAAAGGAATCACAGATTAGGGAAAATGGGACAGCAATAGAAAGAGGAACTGATAGATATCTGGGAGGTGGATTTGTTTCTGTGGGAGCGGCGTTGAAAGTTGTTAAGATCCGGGATAAGTTTCGTGAGCCTTTAATTGCCCTTGTATGCAAGGGATTCCTCTTCTCTCCTTGTGTTGCGTACAATCTGGCGAATTTGAACTGTGGGAAATGGAAGGAAGCGATTGATACTGCGAACAGATGAACTTAGCTTCACACAATAAAAGCAAAGCAAGCACTTTTTTCAAGTATGGAGAACTAGGCAGCAGCTTTCATATATTTGTGCAAAGATTTGAGATAATTGCGTGCTTGCTTGTGAGTTTTCTTTAACACAGCAGATGGGAATATTTGTGCGGTTGAGATGCTTTCGTGGGAAGGGAAGACGGAGTTTTTCCTCCTCTGCATCATTCTCGGCGCTGACAACGTCGGATGTGATGTACCTCAAAATCATGGCTGAGCTGAAACTAATATTTCAGTTAACAGGCTGGAATTTCAGAGTATAGCCAGTTGGTTTCTTAATATATCTAGTTACAAAGGGCTTATATATATGCGGCAGTACAAAACATTGATAATGGACCCTGGCTAAAGAAGCATATCTATCTCATTATCGCTATCATCTATTCGCAGCACGAGAGCATCATCACCGTCATCGCTGTCGATAATTTGCTCTGAAAGGCTAGTCACAGAAATATCGTCCAAGGTACCCATTTCGCTTCCTAATGACATATGCGAGATCGGAGATCCGGCTCGCTCCATGTCTAACATAGGCGAAGAGGAGAGAGTGGGAGTTATATGTCGTGAGTTCTGGTTATATGGCATGCAAGTTACACTATTCGAGGCCCCGGGTTGAGCAGGCTGAACCTGTGGTGAAATCTGAGGTGTGGATAGAACGGGTATCTCTAATATATCGTGAAAGGGGTCTTCTTCGGATTGCTCGTCGTCATTATCGTCGGTTCCGCCTAGTAATATATCTTCTTCGAATTCTAAATCGAAGCCCCAGTCCGAATTGGTATCATCCTGGTCTATAAGGAGAGCTTCATCATGGGGCTCTGTGAGCTCGACACCAGCTGTATCTAATGTTCTGCTCTGTTGAGACGGAGTGGATAGCGGGCTTAGCTTCCTCGCTGCTTTGGGGTTATATAGACCGCTTTGCATCTTGTTCCAGAGAAGGTATGTTATAACTGCCCTTGTGTCTGTTGGGCTGACTTGTGCGTAAGGAGAATGTGCGTCGCATTTTGCTCGGTAGTCATCCCTGAGCGTGGCGAGTTTGGTTTGCACAGCTTCGCTTTTCGATCTGTCAATGGCCATGCTTAGCCCCTTTGCTATTGTGGTAATTAGACACGCTCGTTCTGATATTGCCTTTGGTGTGAGGTCAGTTAGTTATACCATAGTAACTATCATCTAGATACTTGAAGGATGCCTTACAGAGCCATATCCTGGGCTGAAGATGGTGGGAGCGATTTGGGCAAGGCCAACATTGGACTTTCGCTCCGTTCTAATCGCTATATCGCGGAGCGGTATCGATGGGCAGATCAGACTGCGAAACCCATGGTCAAGCAAGGGTGCACACGAGTGGATCAACTCGGTCGTCGTCCTGTCATTCGTTGTCTCCGGAGTGTAACACTGGCATACACTAGAGTTACTGGTCACAGTGGATTCCTGGCTGGAGAATGGGGTATCCTCGTCGAGTGACTCCCATGCTTCTTCTGGCTGGGGCAACGGCAGAGATTGGTCTGATGGTACTGCTGATACAGATCTCTGAAAGCTCGGTCGGTATGTCCCCACCCCTGGCGAACTTATTGAAGTAGTTTGAGGATGTGTTTCTGGAGAAAACCCAAAGACTACATCAAGCTGGCTGATGTAGCACACAGGAACGCCTGGTGGCGGTTGAATATGGGTATTCATATCAATCATTCGGCTGATGCATTGGGGGAATCTAGATGACCTCCCCTTGGGTGGTCTTTCCAAGCTCTTTTGCATCGTTACGATCATATTCCGCTGTTTTAGCCCGCATTCGAACACAGGAAGGATATCAAGGTCGGACCAAAGCTTCATATCACTTGTTCAGTAACCGGCAAGCAAGGTTTCTAATTCTTGAACGCAAGCTATGGTATCTCTTACCGATGTCTCCCTGACCATACTCAACAGTTGTTTTAAAAGCTCTTCATCTTTGTGGTAGTCTAGGGTATCTTCCAAACAGACGGAGATGTTTAGATTCAGCTTGGAATTGGAGCTCCAAGTGACCCAGGTATTCGTATTCAGCATATCTTCTAGCTGTGAATCCCCTCTCTGAGGAAGACTGTGGAGGTACAGAGAACAGAGACGAGCGGTGCAGTCTACGCTGAGTTGAACGCCGTGGTTTGCGTATGTATATCTGCGCAGTCCTAAAGGAATGTGATTCCATTGCATGTTGAGCTATTACAGTATGTAACAAATGGACACCTCGAACAGAATGAGCTAAGTAAATCCCATATTTAGAAATGAGAAAGCGGTTCTCAGAATGAATGAGCCTTAAGGCTATGCATTAACTTCCCAATATGGCAAAAGCAACGTCATATCTCTCAGCTCGACGTATGAACATCACAACTCATAGCTGCATGGCAAACTACATGCGTTACAAGCTGTAAAACATGAACAGTTCAGTTCTAGACCCAAGCAATACAAGATAAGAAAAAAAATCTAGTTTCTTGAGAGGTTTGGAGGAATAAGCGTGGTGAATGGGGATATTCAGTGGTGGGGGAGGACACCGAGATCTATCTGGCGAGAAGTGAGATTGATTCTTCTATTTTTCGTTGGAGAATAGGAAAGGCTGGAATATTTAGATTAATCAATTCGGTTTCAAGGACCCCGGCATAATGATGGAGTGCAGGCGGAATATAATCTCCTCCCTTCCTCATCCCTTAGCTCATCCCGTGGTATCTGCCTTTGTTTGGTAATGAGGAGAATCAAGTGTTTTGAGAACGCAAACTCTCCTGATGTTCAAGTATAGCCTGCTCAATCTCATGGTATTTTCCCTTACGTGCCCAGATAAGTGCTGTTCTGCCCCTCTGACCCTCTAAATAACTATCCGCTCCGAATTCTAGCAAGGTCTGTACAACACCCAGGTGACCACCCCTAGCAGCTAAAATCAGGCACGAATAGCCAGAAAGGGATCGAGTATCTATAATCGCCGGGTCGCGTTCAAGCAAAAGCCGTACAATACTAGCATGACCAGACATTCCCGCCGAAATGAACGGAATAACACCATGGTCATTGCTTTGATGCAAATTAATATCATCGCGCGCAAGCAAAGCACGAACCGCGTCCTCGTATCCCTTCTCGCATGCAAATGAAAGTGCTGTGCGGTTTTCTGGGCCAACCCTGTTAACATCAATATCTGACCGCGCGAGAAGCATTTCTAGTATCCGAACATGACCTTCCTGAGCGGCGCCTATTAGTGGGTGCTCCTTGGGAGAGGGAGCAATATTAGGATTCAAGGATGCACACTGTAAAAGTAATTCAACGACCTTATCATGCCCTTGATACGCAGCCAGATACAGTGGCGTCGCGGTGCCTTGTTTGGCGTTCGGGTCCATTTTTGGCCATTGCAATAATACACGCACCACTTCGTGATATCCATTACAAGCAGCTTCCGACAATGGCGATTGACTGAGAGTCTTGCAACGGTTTGGATGAATGCCGCGGCGTCCAAGCAGCAGTTCGACGATAGATGCGTTTCCTTTCGAAGCGCCGAGAAATAATAGTTTCTCACACTTCCGCTGGTAAAGAGGCGTATTGGCACGGAGTTTGTCGAGCAGAAGTCGCACAATGCCATTATGGCCTCCAACGGCGGCACTATTGAACGGGCATCTGCACCACTGACCCGCAAGTGATGCCTCCACATCCTGCTCCAAGAACAAGCGGACGATTGACTCGTGCCCATCTCGAGCGGCGATCAAAAGTGGCGGATCGCCACTGCCTCCAAGGTTCGCATCTGTACGGCTGTCTGCTAGCAGAAGACGAACAGCCTCTATATTTCCGAGTTCACATGCAATCTGAAGAGCGGACAAATGACATTGTATATTTGGATCAAGAGTGCTCACATTGAGAAGTAAGCGCAGGACTGCAATGTTTCCTTGTTTTACAGCCAATATCAGTGGGGTTGCTCCAATATTGCGAACATTAGGCTGCGCTCCATGCGCCAGAAGACGCTCGACGATGGACAGATGTCCGTTGACCACTGCGCCACATAGTGGATAACCGAGCCATTCGACATAAGTATTCACATCAACCCCATCAGATATCATTGACGCTATAAGGTTCTCGTTGCCTTCGTGGGCTGCCAGGGAGAGCTTGAATGCATTCCCCAACACGAAGGGCCGCTTTTCCAGCGAATTGCATACCCCCCATACTCCGCAGTGCGAGACAGTGTATGCGCATGCCGACAGTACTGAGTTATGGAGGACTGCATTTGAATTGTCTGGATTGTCCTCAACCGGGCAAACTACCGGATTCCAAAGAAGAGACCTATAAACAGACGTATGTTTTTCATCACTGAGAAAGCGGGAGTCGTGAATCCACTTCAGGCGTAACAACCAGCGTGCCATTGCCTCATTTAGTGTAAAGGCTTCCCTTGCTTTGATTGACTGAAAGTTCAAGTTCGAGAAAACTTGGCGGGATATTATCACGTCGAACGTCTCTAATACAAAGAGAAGGTGGGAGGGCGACGGTTAGCATGTAATCGTACATGTGAATTTCATGGAATCTGTACATACTGCAAACGCGCCTTTTTGAAATCCACTGGCGGCCGTCGTCATGGTTATTCCAATTCAATGGGAGAACTAGAATTAGTTCAAGTACTTCAATGGGAATCGTTGAAAACCCCATCTCGCCTTTGAGTTCGTGTCAAGAATTCTTGAGCTGCCGGCACAGTATTCAGTGGGCATTGAATATGGACGGCCGATGCGGATGTCTGCCTAGACTCTTCTTCCAGGAGAGTTCGTAAAGAAACCGGCTGAAAATAAATATTTGGCTATTTTTGGTACAACCTTAGCCTTCTGTTGGTTCTTGAGTTCATATTTTCTGCGTTTGAGCGAAAATGCCACTTTATCGTCGTGCCTCTGAACAATTCTCTCCGTCACTCAGGAGTGGATGGCAGCGACAACACCAAGCTAAAAATTGGTATTAGCTGGTGTGGAGAGACAAGTTATAATTAGTACAACGACAAGGATTCCCCCCTGTGTTTATCTTCCGGTGCCTCATCAAGATATTTCATCCTGAGTCATGACTCGTATCGACTTGCGGCTGAAGCTGCCAACTGAGTTCTCCGTCAGGAGGACTCTCCCCATTTGCTTGGCGAGCATAGTGATTGCTTCTCCATCAATAGTTGGGAGCTCTTCAGGAGTAACAGGCGAGGATTTGAACAGTCTTCCATCCCTATTGATGTAGCTCTCTCCTTCATTTAAGTTCTTAACTCAAAGGGAATCCCTTGGACAGGAGCGGTCATTTTGGTGCTGAATCTCGACGTCTTGCAGCATTGTGGGAGCAACCGAGCGAGTTTCCTTTTCCTGTCTTGGCAATAGTTACGACAGGAGCAAATGATCTACTTCCTCTTCACCTTCATGGAACGAGAGTACTCAAGTTTAGACGGTATAGGGCTTCTCGACACAGCTGGATCTGGCATCTCATAAGCAGTTTGAAGTTTTCCATATTCTAATAACAGTAAATGTGCTAGCGACAATACCAAGTTACATTAACAATTGAGAGTGTGGAGAGACCCGCTATGCAGCTACAAGGATCTCCCCTCGTGTTTGTCTCCCAGCGACTCATCGAGATATTCCATCTGAGTTACAACTCCCGTCTCCAAGACTTCTTCGTATTGAATTGCGGCTGAAGCGACCTTCGATCGAGTTCTCCACCATCAAGGAAGCTTCCCGAAGAATTGCTGACCAGCAGAGCAGTTCTTAAAAAGCAGGATGAATCCACTCTCGAGGGAAATGGTTTTGGGAATTTCACCACAAAAGTTCCTTGAACTCAATCCCTCCCTAAACCGCTTCCTGCTCTAATTGTTGAAGCCTCCAGCTTGACTGACGTCGCAGAGATGTCTTTGTCCGGAGCCCTTCCGCAGACACTCCGCGCTCTCACCGCCACTAAAATTGCGCAGCTCTCGACGGTTCGAGAAACATCCACAGCCCTCCGCACATCCATCTACAGCAAAGCAGATCAGCAGGAATCAGCCAGGGACAGGGTCCAAGTCTTAGTGAATGGCTTAATGCGATTGATGGGTGGCTCCGTTGCCCCAGAGACTTCCCACGAAGATGGGGAATCAAGTGACAGCGAGAGCGAATATGAGGATGATGAGGACGATGATGGCAACGATGCTGTCGACTTTGCTTATGATAATCCCGTGCCACCTACAGTCACTCAGAATGTGGATTACTGCAGGAATATTCGTCGGTTTCTATGCCAGAGTCGGCACAATACCTCGATCAATCCGGAGACGTTTACGGCTTGGGAGCAGTATTTGCGCGGGCAGATCGATCTGTTGAGCGTCAAGCATGATCACTCTGTCTTCTTTAGTCAGCTTATTACGGAGTGGTTAGGGGATCCGGACGCATTTACTACCCCTGTATCACATGAGGGAGATGAGGATGCTCGTAGCGAGGTAGAGTCATTTGAAGCGCTGGGCCGTGAGGAAAAGTATGAACAGCGTGCGGAGTGGGAAAAGCTGGTGTTCGACGCAAGGGATATAGATGAAAGCAAGGTCGAGGAGTATTTGCAAGATCTGTTTTCTACGAAGAAATCGAAGAAGGCGCTGAAGGGGGCGAGGCACAGGGTGAAGAGTTTTGGGGATGCATTGACAGCTGGTTTTAGCTCTGAGGTACTGAAGTGGGTTATACCAGGCGTTATCCGCAAGGATATCCTCTCCGGGGAAAAGGTTGCCATCCTTAAGGAATTGCAGGCAAACGACGTGCTTGCGATGGAGATGGCAGATGTGTTGAATATGCGGCTGCGACACCTCGATCAGTGGACCTGGACAGGCGATGCTGTACCTGTTGACTCTAAACGGCATCTCAACGGCAAATACCGGTTCTACATGGACGAAGATATCCTCGACGCGCTGTTCGTTCACTATATCGGTATGAGATGGGCAGTCCACTTCAAACAAGTGCTCAGAGGGATTTTAAACTCAGAAGCTTGGAAGAGTAATGCAAAGGAAATACCCAAGGAGGATCGCGATCGCAGGAAATACTTCCTCAATAGTAACTGCACCGAACGAGGCGAAGGAGGCATAGCAGCAGAACGAAAGAACATATACCGAAAGGATTACTTTATGGCCCAACTCCCAGACGGGCTCGAGGAAGGCGCGCCCGATTATGATGCCGACTCACAGGGAGAGGAACATGCGACTAAGGACTTTGTTAGTCTTAAGCATCAACTGCTTCACAATGTAGTTACGGAAGCGACGGTTATGACTGCAATTAAGGGCGAGTTTACCATCGTCCAATCGGACTTTACTTGGTTCGGCGCTTCTCTGGCACATACAACGCTCTTATCCGTCCTCAAGTTCTTCGGTATGCCCGAAATCTGGCTTGACTTTTTCAGACGCTTCCTTGAAGCTCCCTTACGGTTCACAAGCGATGGTCCCAATGGGTCCATTCGGATGCGAAAGAATGGAGTTCCCTTGAGCCATGCTATGAGCGACTGGATGGGCGAGACGCTGCTATTTTGCATGGACTTTGCGGTCAATCAGTATGCAGATGGCACCTTACTATACCGTCTGCATGATGATTTCTGGTTCTGGGGCGACAAGGAGTCGTGTGCTAAGGGATGGAAGGCGATTACTGATTTCACCACCGTCATGGGACTTCAGATTAACGAGTCGAAAAGTGGCACCGCACAGTTGTCCAGCAAGCGTAAAGTAATGCGTCTGCGTGACAGCACTATTCCATTCCCTCCACGTCAGCCTAGCACTGCCTCCGCATCCATTCTGCCAAAAGGTCAAATCAAGTTCGGTTTCCTTGTCCTAAATGAGGAAGAGGGACGGTTTGTCGTGGATCAGTCGCAGATTGACGCACATATCAAGGAGCTCAAAATACAACTCGATGGCTGCAAGAGTATTTTCAGCTGGGTTCGCGCTTGGAATGCCTACGTCACGAGGTTTTTCAGTAACAATTTTGGTAAACCAGCAGAATGTCTAGGGCGGCAACATATCGACATGGTCCTCGCGACACTGAAGCGAGTTGAGCAGGAACTCTTCGCTGGCGTAGATTCATCCAAATCTATCAATGTGACAGCCTACCTCCGCCGCTTGATCGCAGAACGCTTCGATGTTCATGACCTACCTGACGCCTTCTTCTATTTCCCCGCCGAACTAGGCGGCCTCGAACTCCGCAACCCTTTCATCCCTCTCCTCATCATGCGCGAAAACCTGTACAGCAGCCCCGCACGGATTTTCCAATCTGCTCTCGCAGACTATGAAGACATGTATAATACCAAGAAAAGCCACTTCGAAATACACGGTCCAAGGAACACCCTTGGTCCTGAGCTTCTTGCCAAAATCAACTCCCGGGACAAATTCATGTCGCTGGAGGAATATATGCGCTACCCAGAGACTGAGTTCCCCTTGTTACAAACCGCGTACACCAAACTCATGAGGGAGGCCGGAGAACCTGACCTTCCGTGTACAGCGGCAGTAAAAGCTGCACTGACAAAGTTGCCCGTCCTTAAAGCGCCACACCGTACGCCGGCGATTCAGCCCGTTTGGAATGAGATGGATGAATATTGGAAATGGATTGCGGAACTATATCATGCCGGCATGATTAAAAGATATGGTGGACTCGCAGCGATTGAGCATGAAGCTGTACCATTGGGTGTTATAAGGGTTTTCAAGGAGGGGAAGATGCGGTGGCATGGGTAGAATGGTAGACGATATACAGAATGGCATTGCATGTGAAATTTGATTTACGGTATCCATAGGCGCCTTGCCTTATCCCTAAGAAATGTATGGTTCCATCTGAAATCCTGTGATAGTCTGTAATCGACAATATAGAGGAAGATGAGTATGGTCGAAAAGTTGAAGTGAATTTGCAGGCAATATCCACACGACCCCGCTAAAACTCGCCGCCATGGAATGTTGACTGAGCCTTCGTAGAATTAGCTGAGGTTTTTGCTACTCCTCTTGGGATCAAATTACAAACTACATACAAGATCCAGAGCATTTTACAGTCCACCAATTTGAGAAATATAATTCGACGTAGAAACACCATCATGGCATCTACCAGCCCAATGAACCTCTACGACATTGCCCTCGCGCCTCCTGCCCAGGAAACCGCCTGCTCTCCAAATCCCTGGAAATCCCGCTACGCCCTGAACTTCAAGAAAACTCCCTACAAAACAACTTGGGTCCCCTTACCCGATATCAGTTCTGTCCGAGGTGCTTTAAACATTCCTGCGTCCCGCAAATTCGCTGACGGATCTCCATACCATACCCTTCCCGTTCTCTCTGACCCGGCCACTGGCCGGATAGTGGGCGATTCCTTTGAGATCGCAACCTACCTACAGGAACAATTCCCGTCTTCGGGAGCCGGGGACTTGTTCCCGCCGCAGGAGCTCGAGTTCGTCTTTGGGCGGGACTTGGCGCTTTTCGCGCCAATTGCCGAAGCTAGTGCGGATGAGGGACCGATTGCAGCGTACGCTAGGTTTAACACAAATGTTGATGCTGCATTTAGCGCACATGTGCAGCTGATGGTGCATGGGCTACCTTTTGATCCTAGCACTGCGGAAACGAGCAAGGCGGAGTTCTCACGAAGAGCTGGTGCCCCGTGGGAGGCTTTAGGGGTTGGTGGCGAAGAGAGGGAGAAGTTGTTGAAATCATTTGAAGAGACCCTGGGTGGGCTTGCGAAGCTGTATAGTAGGGATCCGAGTGGGCCATTTCTAATGGGCGGTACGCCGAGCTATGCGGATTTGATCGTTGGAGGGTGGTTGCGTATGGGTCAAGGCACATTGCCAGGGGAGGAGTGGGAAGCGTTGAGAGGTTGGCATGATGGTGTATTTGGAAGGCTGCACGGTGCCCTGGAGCAATTCGCTCAGATGGACTAGACCTGGTCAAGTAATGAAGAATGGGGAGCGCTGTTCGATGGCGATTGAGACTATGCTGGGGCAGAGAATGTGTTCCTACGTATACAGTCAATATCAAGCTCAAGGTTGCCGTATTGAGGCGATGAAGGGGTCTCAACCATGACACAAGATCATAAGCGCAGCACGAGGTTGAGGCAGAGAAGTCGATCACGATGCTGTCCTTTTTCTAGCTGGCCTCACGTGGTAGAATCATCAGCCCTCTTTCGATTGAGGAAGTCGAGCTCATTAGATCACGAAGTAAAGAACATCAGGCAATGTTATCAACACATATAAATGGATACATATATTCATCTATATACCTGGTTGCTTCCCTCTACAGCCATTGATAAAGCTGATTAACAACAATCCAGCTGGTTCAGCCTTTGATCAATCGCATCCATGGTGTGGAGCGTGCAGACTACGCTGGAAAGTCTCGAATTGATTCCGCTTGTTGAATTGGAATTCAGTCCAATTGCGTCCTGACCAAACTTCCTCGTTAGGAAGAACGCCAGACCTGCGAATCTGCTTGCCTCTCTTTTCCACCTCAGTCCATACGCGAAGGATATTCTCTCCCACAAGCTTGCGGACTTGCTTATCCGTGGCACCACGGTCAAGAACCGCCTTGATGAGTCTCGGATACGTGGACACGTCCTATATTCCCAGTTAGCTCTCTCCATGCTAAATATTCAGACATCTAGCTTACCTCTAGGCCCTCAGGAAGTCCATCTGTGCCATCATAATCTCCTCCAATGCCGACATGATCCCATCCGGCCACTTCGGCAATGTGATAGATGTGCTCAACTACAGAGGCAATATTCGCGGAGTCCGGGTCAGTGATGTTCACGAATGAGTCGACAAAGGTGACCATCACGACGCCGTTGTTCTCCTTGACAGTCTTCAAGACGTCATCGGGGACGTTGCGGTTATGCGCCGAAACTGCATATGCCGATGAATGAGAGAACATAACAGGAACATCGGTGATTTTGAGGATATCTCTCATTGTTTGGTGAGAGACGTGGGACAAGTCGACAAGCATTCCAAGACGATTCATTTCCTTGATGAGCTCGGGGCCAAACTCTGTTAGCCCTTTGTCCTCTCCACCGGCAGTCACAGTTGAGGCAGCAGTTGCCCAGGCGTTATCGCAGTTGTGAGTGATGGTCATGTAACGAGCACCCAGGTCAAAAGCCAGACGCAATGCGCCGAGAGAGTTTCCAACTTGGTGTCCTCCCTATTTACCAACAAAAAAAGAGATTAGCGATGCAATTGAAGGGCCGTTAGGCGTGGGAGACCGGCTTACTTCGATACCAATGAAACTGCCAACTTTCCCCCTTCTGAAGGCCTTTTTGGCACAACCTGGGTTGTCACAAAACTGCAAATCATCCGAATATTTCTCCACCAACCGTCTCGTCACGTCAATTTGCTCGAGAGTGTCTCTTACACCCCACTACATCAAAAGTTGACTTCGGTTAGCGGTAAGCCCTTGATGCTTGAGAGTCGGAACTCTTACGAAAGGATCATCTATTCCCGCATTGGGGTCCGTCGAACAGCCAATATACACACTCCAGAACTGTCCACCTAGCCTTCCCTTACGAATTCTTTTGAGGTCAGTATGGCCTGACAACCCAGTCTCGAAGGGAAGCTTTCCATCATATATTTGATCGTGGGTATTTTCTCTGATATAGTATGGCAAATCATTGTGACCATCTATCAAGGGAGTGGTCTTCAGAATGTACTCTGCACGGGCAGCATTGTTAACTGGTCGAGAAGAATAGGCGATGCCACCTAGTAGGCCTGTGGCTGTAAGAAGATGGGTCAAAAGACCCATGGTACGGCCCATGGTAAAGTGCAAAGACGAAGATTAAATCGGTAAGTGATTTTTCTCTGGGTGTTGAGGGAGCACACTACTCAGAGGGAAGCCAAAAAAAATCATAAAAAAAAGAAAAAAATTCTTTGTTCAACTTCCGCGTTGGCTTTATTTATGTCGACCTGCGGGATGCGGGGGAAGCTCTGTGCATCTTGTCCATCTCCGCTTTATCTTGTCAATTGGTCAGCATAACTATATATGATGTCCAGTAATGGCACTAGGGTAGTTCGGGATTTCCTCCAACAGCCTCCACAAGCCGATGGGCAGTCCGATAGTAAAGCTCAAGCTCAGAAAGACGGAATGAATTGCATCATCTGCAAGCCCGTCCTTGGCAATCCGTGAGGGGGAGAGCAGGATGATCCGCGTCCAGGGAGTCCCTGGCAAATATCCAGACGCTATTTCTCCAAGCTGGATCCGCCAACACACGAGCGTTACATCAAACTCTTGCAGGGCGTTCTCGAATATCGTATATTGACCGCTCGACACGGGCAGTCTCTGTTTTCAGTAAGCCTGGCTTGGCATTTAGCAACAGGCAGCCAGGTCTGTCGCGGCTCCTTTCACTCCTCTGTTGGATCCGCCTGGGTGCATTCGGAAACAAATGGAGCTCCAAGATGCCCTCGCCCAATGCTTCCCTCATCACCTAGGCAGCCGTCGAGGTACGTAAAATCCCCGAGGATCATCGGTACATGTGCACTCATACGCTGCAGGAAACCAGCCGAATGGATACAGGTTAATGGCTGTATTTAGATGTTATTAAGTTGACCTTGCCCAGCCTCTCCACGCTTTGGCCAAGGGCTTTTCTTGATATAGGTCTGCGGTGCACGGAGTCCTCCGTGGACAAATTTCTTTAAGTACGGAGTAAACAGGCCGAACGACATGTCGGATACAGTCCCCACAAGACCTTTTGTTGTGCTTTGAATACGGGGCTTTTTACACAATTTCTCATCTTAACCGCGGCAATGAGATTGCAGCATTTTCATTGCGTGATACATCAATTTTCGCAATGTTCATCTGAAGCCAGGTTACTCCCTGCTGCAACCTATACCAGGCCCATTTATAAACCTCTTTCTTGACGTGAACGGAACTTCGGCAACATCATTATAATCATCAGCTACGGAGCTCTTGGAGTACGCAGAACCCTGTTTGACAGGTGCTCAATCATGCTAGCTTTCTACACGGCTCTCTCGAGTGACAATGAGCAATATGCACTAGATATGACGCTAACAAGTGGGGCGGGCAAGGCAGCACACTCAGTCAGTGCAAATTCGTGTTCATTTCGCCAACGGCATCCATATCGGCGTTTCATGCAATCTGTCAGGCAATATCATGACCATGGCGAAGTATCAAAACTCAACCCCCTGGAGGTCTGAGTACTCCAACCCACTTTCGGCCGCTCAAGCTCATCCTGAGTTATCATGATACGCCCAGACCTATGACGTCAGAGTATTGAGCAGCTGGCTAGCGCAGAGTTGGATCATCATAGCGTACTTGCTGCTAGCACACGTTCGACAACTACAGCTCGAGAGGTCACTTTGATAGAAGCACGGTAATTAAAGGGTTCTTTGAATAAAGCCCGTGAATAAAGTTCAGGGCCACTCCGCTTCCCGAAAGTTTAAAAAAGCCACAGCAAAGGGGAGCGCGTTGCATCAACACGCCAAAGTACCAAAGAGCCAGCAACTTGTCTACGTTTTGAGAGTGGCTGCAAACACCCTTCATCGAGTTCTTCGGAACTCGATCTCGCGGCAGACATAGCCCGACAGGTATCATTGCATGGTGCTGGGTCTTGCCGAAAGGGGAATCCAATCTTTCCCATTGTCCTGAACGAAGTGCAGCCTCCCAGCAAGCTGCGTTGGTGTGCGGCGCCATGATGTCGCGAGAGGGCCCCTTTAAACCCTTCAATTAAACGTACCGAGCAAAATGGCCATACATACATAGGACATCGCCGCACGTGCCTGGCAGGTGAAAAGCTTCACCCAGCAGCTCATATGGCTAAAATAGCTGCAGATCTCGAGGCTCTGGGCTTGAGACGAGTGTGGCGCGGCTCCTCAGAGGCCAGGGGCAGATAGTGCGCTCTCATGCAACCTCAATTGATATTGATCGCGACGTTACCAGACTGGCGGAGTTTCAATCACCTGGCTGAGGTAGATGGCGCCATTATATTGGGTACCTCAACAATTGCGATGCCCCCCAGCTTGTCCACAATTATCTTCTGACACAATCCAAAGCCCAATGCAACTTCTTGTTGGACTAATCAATCAAAAGCCACCTACTCCCAAGATACTATTTTCTGGGAAGACTCTGTGGAGCATTAGTGGTCCTATTACCGTGTTGCTTGCCGTAACGTGTTTTCGATTCCATACTAATGGGGAGTTTACTATTATCAAGACTGTGGGCAGGATGGAAGTTACCTGGATACCTTTACAACCTGATAGGTAGGACTATGGACGAGAAATCAGTAAAAAAGAGAAAGCCTTAGCATGCGCTGGATCCGTACTGGCATGAGGGCAGAATGCTACAGCCATTCTGATTTGATGAAACTTGGCCGGCAGAAAAGATGGTTCAAAAGGGAAAGCAATAAATGTCTTAATTGGCCCTCTTCTCTAGCGACTAAACGTTCTCTTGGCTCAATACCAAACAAGACTCTTCGAGTTTCTGGTAAAATGTGATAAGGATCAATAAAATTGTTGAGGAGAGTGGAGGGTTACCGAAATCTTCCACCATCCCCCACAGAAGCCATAGTGTCTGCTATAAATTGGGGCATGTAGAGATTTAACCGAAACATATACCCGAACATAAACCACAAATCACCTTTCGTCCCATTTGTCTCATTTGTCACCTTGATCACCTTTAATCACTGTCATCCCCATCATCACCGTCGTCGTCGATATTGTACGAATAGCATCTTGCGCTACGAACATAAATATCCTCACCGGGGAGATCATCGCGGTAGCCGGTTATTTGAGTAACCCAGTCCCCGGTACAACGGGTATCCCTGAGGAAGGAAAAGAAGTAAGATCAGCCCATGTGTTTTCTTCTTCCCCCTGCCACACAAGGTGGGGAAAAAAAGCCTTTTCATGACATACTCATATAAATTGCACCAGAAGGCACGTTCTGGATACTGCAGGACCTCTGCTGACCCAATGGTTGAATCTCTAGATGGATCATATACCTGTCAGTAAACCCCTCAACACGCATAGTGGGCATGAATAATCATACGAGCCAACAACTGTAATGCAACGATCGAGATTGTTCTCGTTGATCCATCCAATATATCCCGATTTGCCTGGCTCACGCCAAAAATTGGCCTGCAAAATCTTTTAGTATCTGAGACCACGAACTCCAGAGATTTATATCCCGACAGGGTACTCACCACCGTGCGCACTTGCTGATCTACTGCAGAGCTGGCAAAAGAGAGAGGCAATGCAGCCAACGCCATGGCGAGGGTGGTAGAGAAGTGCATGGTGAAGATTGAGGCTGGAAGTGCTAAGGATATAATATGGGGATTGGGCTGGGTGCTTATCAACTGAAGGAAAGATAAAAACTAGAAAGGGGATTTTCTGGGAGGGAAACAGGGCGAATTTATATTTCAACATCTAGGAGGTTCAAGGGGGGGGGATACTGTTCTTCAGTGCAGTATGTATTCGTGAGGAGCTGAACTAAGATTCTGTGCAACACGTAACCTACCCATATATTGATGGGTATATCTCTCCTTGCAATGTAGCCAATCTAGAATACCTGTTATATTGGAGTAAGACATCAGTCGGGAGGCTGCATTTTCCTGTTTTATGAAGTATAAACAAGATTGGAGCTAGGATGCCCGAGCTCCTAAGGCATTGCAGCTTGCGATCAGTACTTTCCACATATGGGTGTAACACTGAAGAGCCAGAGGTACTCATGGAGTCTTGTAGGACGCGGTAGGAGACTCTCTCATCAGCATTTTGCATACGTGGGACGTGCATTGATAAAGCTGCTCTGAACTGTTATAAGACGTGTAGGCCAAGCTACAGCCAAAAGGCGAGCAGAGTTCCACAGGAAGGGAAGAGTCTACAGCTCTGCTCAGAAACATGCTCGTACCTGCTAATCCAGGGGTTTTGTGGTAGCAAAGTACTCCGGGTAACCATTTAGTAGTCACCTATCTCCCATAGAGAACGGGAGTTATGCGCTTAGAAAGTCCTATGGGATGCCGGTATGATTGTTTAGTTGGGATGAGAATGCGAGTCATTATTTCGGTGTGCGGTATAATGATTGGTGGTCGCAGTTTCAATTGCTGCTGGGCCTGTGGTGAAGCGACTTCAACATAAGAGTCGTCCGAGGCAGTCACGGCGGAAGTAGCACAGGCCCTGACCGCGAAATGCCACATCATGATTGTGCCTGATACACCACATATATGCGGTTAATAGCAGTGTAGCAATTCAAGGACCAGCGGAGAGATTGCCTACTCTCACGACTGTGGCGTAAGGTCCATGACTGAACGAGATCCATGCGCTGCTTGATTGCGCTGCCGTATCCTCATAGCGGTCAGTGTTGCACAGACGAAGCATTCTGTATTCATAAATATCGATAGAGGAATGGTCAAGCTGTAGAGAGGAATATATAGGTATCAATTATGGGCAGGAGCAAACGAGAAAATTTTAAAATGGGTGGTAGGCATCGTCAGTCCGGTGAATTAGATGGGCTGACAAGCTTGAACACAAGGAGTGAACTCAATTCTGATCGTAATAAAAGCTCGACGATCCATCTCAGCAGGTTCTAGCTCCTTGTACAGCCCTGTAGAGTTCGCTCCGAGCCTGCTAGCAATAGCATAATACCATACCTCGTTTTATCAAGGAATCATGGTTATCTGCAGTAGCTTCGCAGACCAATGCACTCTTGTAGGTTGCACAGGATGCACTTTGCTTCGGCCCAGGCCTGCTCTTAACCTCTGATAACCTGGGTATAATGATCCCGTTCAAACAAGTGTCTTTCTGGATTATTCAATACGTAATATGTTCTCACCAAGAATCCATAGACCTAGAGCCACCACCGATCCAAAAGTAAAGAGGACCAAGAGGTTGAGAGCGCCAATAGCTGTCCAAACCCGGGGTGATGAACAAACAGTGTCAATTGGTGCACCTACGGCAAGTTCGTGTCGTAGGGACTAGCGAGTCGGTGAGGACGATACAAAGACTCCAATCTCCCTGGTTTTATGGCTCTCTTACTTCGTGTTCATCTGTACCCTGAGTTGAAGTAGCCAGCTGCCAAACATTTTCGGGTATGCAGCCCAGTTCGTAGATAAGCCACATTGCCCTCATATAAACAAATAGCATAGAGATGAAGATGAGTTTGAATAATTGGTTAGTTTGACACGAGGAAGAAGCATTCTTTTCTGCTCTGCGACTTTTGGCGATGTTGTCGAAATAAACAGTGAGGCTCGAAAAGTGGCGTGTTGTTGCGTCACGCATCCGAAGGCAACTCCTTTTTTTATGGTTTTGCTTCTTTTCAACGACAGTGCATCAAAAAAGGAACCGAACTATTTCGCTTCCTCTTACTTCGCTATTTTCTTCTATCAATTGATCAAAATGTGTCTTCTTATGCGGTTTGACTAGCATCTCTTGTTTTTAAATTGCAAACCACTGCTTTACCGGGCCTACGACTTGTCGCTTCGACACAACTGAACGAACACTAGGTGGCAACAGGAATCATGACAAGCTCGGCGATCGCTACAACGGCCGCTAAGGCGGGACGGGTAGAGACGAATCCAGATGTCAAGGGAGAGGCATCGCTCTCCGGTCGCGTTCCGCCTCCAAAAACCTCGTCTGTGGAGGATCATTTCTTCTGGACGTATACCGAAGAACCTCACAGATCAAGGCGACAGGCAATCATCAAAGCCCACCCAGAGGTACCTACAATACTTCCCACCGGTTGATGGTGACAGGCAGATGCTAACATACCATTCTTTTTGTCTTTAGGTTCTAAAGCTCTGCGGACCCGAGCCTCTGACGAAATTCCTCGTTCTCGGTGTTGTATCACTTCAGATTGTCTGTGCCTATCTCTTGCGCAACACTCCTATACTATCATGGAAATTCCTCCTGACAGCGTATGTCGTGGGCGCGACGTCAAACCAAAATCTCTTCCTTGCCATACACGAAATATCGCATAATCTCGCGTTTAAATCAGCGCTGGCCAACCGATTGCTGGCCATAGCTGCAAATCTCCCCATTGGAATTCCTTACAGTGCCTCTTTTCGAGTGAGTGCACCAGCTTGTATTGCGTTCATTACCGCTTTAGCTAACAGTTGTTTCAACCAGCCCTACCATCTCACTCATCATAAATCTCTGGGTGTTGCCTCCCTGGACACCGACCTTCCCACTGCCTTCGAAGGCTTCTTCCTCGATTCCCTCCTTGGAAAGACATTCTTCTGTACTTTCCAAATCCTCTTTTACGCCCTCCGGCCCATGTTCATCTATACACCTGCGTTTACATACATCCATCTGATCAACATAGTTGTCCAAGTGGCCTTTGATTTCGCATTCTACAAGTTTTGCGGATCCAACCCACAGCCAATCTACTATTTCATCATGAGCTCCTTCTTAGCCGGCTCCCTCCACCCGTGTGCAGGTCATTTCATTGCTGAGCACTACTTCTTCTCCGGCATTAAATCCGGCGGAACTGAGTCCATCCAAGAATTAAACGAAGCGAAATCCGGTGAAAAGCCTAAATCTACAGCTCTATCTGGCCTCACGCCGCCAGAGACATATTCCTACTACGGGCCCCTGAACTTCTTCACTTACAATGTCGGTCTCCATAATGAGCACCACGATTTCCCTGCCATTCCATGGTCTCGGCTTCCAACTCTACATAAAATCGCCAAGGAGTTCTACGAGCCACTTCCATCCCACCGTAGCTGGGTTTGGGTAATCTGGAAATTTATCCTTGATGAGAATGTCGGACTCTGGTGCCGTGTGAAACGGGCAGATGGCGGAAGAATAGTCGGCGGCAATAAGAAGTCCCAACAAGAGAGCGGATGGAAAGAGAGCGAAATTCAAAACTGAATACAGCCCTACTCTTCTCCTCTTTCTTCATTTGCCAATAGATGTATATATATTCCCTTAAAATGTCCCTTTTTTCATCTTTTTTGGCAATTTAAACCGGGATGGGTGGCGGCCCTTTGCATATTCTCAACAGTATATATTCTTCACGCTGGCTTCATGTTGGCTACTTTTATCGCGTTTTAATAGTATGGTTTAAATCTAGAAAATGGACGGGTCTCTTGAAAACATTTTCTTATCACTTTTTTCAGTATAGTCTCCCCACTGGGCTACGCCGATGTATTGATTAGTTAAAAGAGAAATCGACTTTCATTATTCCATATTACTCAATACAATATCAGATGAAAAAAAAAAGAGAGGAAATTTTCGAGATGCATAGACTGAGGTTAGAAAGCTGTAAAACAGGAAATAGAAGGGAAGATGAATATTAACGGTGAATCCGGAAATGGGAATAATGTATGATAATGAGGACAAGGAAAAGCTGAAAAGGAAAATGAGGGCATACGTCACATTGCCAGCTGGAGAGGAAAGAGGAAGAAATGAAAACAAAGGAAAGTAAGATAAGGAGAAATACACGGAGAAAGGAAAGGAGGCTAAAGCGGTCAATTCGTCATGGCAGCAAGGACATCCCAACGCTCAAGGGAAATGAGGAAGAAGAGAAACGAATCCGAGCAACAAGGTCGTGTTTTTGGTATGAATGGCGATAGAGAGTATGAAAGGTCTAGAAAAATACGTATGCGAGCAGGAAACTTAGGAGACAGAGGCCGGCCACGACGTGTACGGGAACCCCTCCGAGCTCGGCAGCCTGGGGAGCTGGCTGCTTCGTGCTTAATTGAGCGGGTTGGGATTCGCCTTCCTTGCCTTTACCCTTTCTTTGGCGTAATTCATTGTCTTGCATTTGTTGCCGGAGGAGCTGAAGTTGGGATCTGGCATCGGCTAGCTGAGTGTCGAGATCGTCTGTCGGTGCGGTAGGAACCGCTTCCTGCGCCTTAGAATCTTCGACTGCTGCGGAATATTTTTGAGTCTCAGGTGAAGATTGGAGCGGGGTTTCCTCCTTTGCAGTCTCGACCTTGGTGTTTGATTGCTCTTTCTCTGCGGTGGGTGGCTCCATGGTTCTAGTAGCAGCAGGAGTATCGAACTTGGGACCTGAAGGGGAGTGATATGCTGGAGGGACTTCATCGGGTAACGCCTTGGAACCAAGTCAGAAAGAAGAAAACGTTATGACGACGGAGCGGGAATGTACTTACATCGTTTTCGGCCGGTTCATGTCCAAGTTCGGCATCCGCAGCCAGGTAGGTTACCCGAATCTTGCGCTCTTGGATTTGCCATTTTTGTTTCTTCTCAACTTGCTGCCACTAAGCGGGTTGTAAGTATCATCCTCTGCACCATAAGGGGGTATATATCAGCGGGGTTCGTTTCGCGCGCAACATACAATGGAAGCAACAGATGAAAATTCCTGGTCCGCAGTTACGGCTATCGACTGAACAAGAAATTTGTCACGGCACTTGGCATCCAAAGGTGGCTGTTCTCTCATTGCCTGGAGGAGGACTAATCGTCACATGTCGAGTTAGAACGGGAACACATCATATATAGGATGGCACCACCTATTTACCTTGAACTTCCATGTGCTTCCCGGGTTCGATTCGACCAGAATTAGGCCGGACGCAGTAACTGTAGTTTTCAGGTTAGCTCGCGAACATCGCTGGCGATTCCGAAGGGGCCGATTCGGACATACTGTTTGGGTGCGGTGGTTTTGACCTAAGAACAAAGAGGATGAGATCAGCTTCCACACCCCGGCGAGATAAAGCAGACTAAAGCGGGTGAGCGCAGGCGTACCTTAAATGCGATCGGATCGCTATTAGGATTCCTCAGATGCAACGTCTGGCTGACTTCTTTATTGAAGGGCCCTGCGGAATAGCGAGAAGCACGTCAGTTGGGCGTCAACCAGTTAACAAGCGCGAATAGAACCTACGTCGAAAGCCCAATTCTGTGGGCTCCAAATCGACAGACATGGCTGATAGACTGCAGTATTTTCGAATGAATAGATTTAGAGGTGAAGCGAAGGACGCTGCCGCTGCGGAAGTTCGAGAGAAAGAAGATGGTTCATCTAGCGAAATTAGTAAACACGTAGGGATGGACAACTTTCTGGTGCTTGCAGGCGCCTGGGTCAGGTGACCACCCACAAGGCTGGGCCTTCGACTCCACCATCTCCAGGTCACTCGAGAGACAAAGTCATCTGGGTATCTGTGAATCAATGTTGGGGGGGTTGCTGATGCGCCAGGGAGCCCGAGGCTTGGTATTATTCACCTTCCTGGGGTACTTTCACTCCGTTATTCAGTTTATCACCAACGTCGAGGGCTTCTTCCATCGACTCTGCCAGCGCGTACCAATCGACGCCATACCCGAGGTGAATCTTTGGGCAGGGCAACGCATCCCTTGAGTTGCTCCGAGTGAAGGACTTCACTAGTAGAATTCATATGGTGTTCTGGATGAATCGCCTTATTAACCGACGTTATCTGTCGCCAGAAGGCGGTTGAGAATATGTCAGCCACAAGCATAGGACTCGATAGAGGTATAGTCGAAAGCATACCAGGGTCGTTCACCAGCGGGAAGAACCATCGCAGAGGCACTAGATTGACTGGAGCAACTCCCTCAAAAGGCTGATGCAACGCTTCCAAATATCTGCGGCCCAATTTATCGGTTGTACGGGAAAGTCCGCAATGGTTGCTTTGTTTGCCATGATTCCTGCCTCGGAGCCCAATAATTATTCAAAATCCATATCAAGGGATATACGGAGTACTAAATGGGCTTGGAAGTCACTCATGGATAGGTTACGCGATATGCATCTTGCGGGGTTTTGGATATATGTTTAGTTGCAGAGCTGCTGGAGAACCGCTAGCAATGCTCCTGTGTAACTACTGCAGGTCTACATCCATTGGTGCTTCACTTGTGATAGGAATCTTCTATAGTTCTCTCTCAGATGTAATTAAAAAATAGGCCTTTAACTAAGATCAGCACTGTAAAGTTGTCTAGAACGCTAGTTTACATCTTTCGCGGGGTGCGATCAGGTAAGCTCCAGGCAACCTCCACGTCATAATCTCACATCGTTGAATGCACATCCTCTTGCTTTCACTCAAGCACCATCCACTGCATCTTCCTTATCTCATCTCACAATAAACATTTCCAATCATGCCTTCGGATACCGACCTTCTTATCGACATGGGGTTTGACGCAGAGCGCGTCAAAATCGCCGTCACAAAGTCCGGCGGTTGTAGGTTCAGAACGCCCACGACTCCATTTACCATGCTGTTGAATCTGCCATGAAATGAAGCTTACCCATGTCTTTGCAATAAATCTAGTACAAGGAGCTCTCGAATGGCTCGAACAAAACCAAGACAAGTCCCTCGAGGAAATACAAGCCAGCTCAACACAACAGGAAGGTGGTGAGGATCCAAATGAGCCTCCCGCCCTAAAACCCGGAGAAGAAGCTCGAAGCCTCGTCTGCAACGAATGTGGAAAGAAATTTCGCAGTCAGGGCCAAGCTGAATTCCACGCCTCCAAGACCGAGCATGTTGATTTCTCCGAATCTACTGAAGAAATCGCCCCGCTTACAGAAGAGGAGAAGAAAGCCAAACTCGCCGAGTTACGCGAGAGACTTGCTGAGAAGCGATCAAAGGCATCAGCGCAGGATAAACTGGATCAAAAGAGGAATGAGGTTAGTATATAATGTGCACAAGAAGATAGGTGTGTTGATCCGCTGGCTGATTCATGCCATTTTTGCAACTTCTACTAGCAAATAAAACGTAAAAGTACCAAGGAGACGCAGGATATAAAGGAAGACCTCCAGAAGAAAGAACAGCTGAAAGAAGCTGCGAAGAAGAAACGTGAGAGACAAGAGGACATGGAGGCAAAGGCTCGGATAAAGGCAAAAATCGAAGCCGATAAGCAAGAGCGGCGACAAAGAGCTGAAAAGGCGAAGGCAGAACGCGAGGGCCGAAGCGTCCCAGTTCCCGTCACTACTGAACCACAAGCACCGAATGTACCGTCAGTCCCCAAGCCGGCAGCCGCCTATACAGAAGCCAGATTACGACTTGTGACCCCGTCTGGTAATGTGATGAAGAATTTCCCCGTGGAAACGACACTATTTGAGGTAGCTACGGCAGTTGGAGAGGAGACGGGAATGGAGGTCGGAAGCTTTACACAAAACTTCCCTAAAAAAATATTTGTGACGGAAGACTTTGGGTCTACTTTGAAAGAATTGGGTTTGGTGCCTAGCGCAAGTTTGATTGTGCAATAAGGCACAAGTCTTCGGCCATGAAGGGGGACGAAACATCTAGATTCCATTAATATACATGGAACCTGTTTTTTCATAGACAGATTGAATATTAACGACAACGAGAACAAACCGAGATGATTTTCGGGTGGATTCTTCCCTCAAATCAACATCGAGGCCTCCCATGATACATTGCCAAATTCTAAGAGCAACCCAGCTAGTGCCTCAAGAAATCATCCATTCCCAGAAATTTACGACAAAGTGGTAACAGTAAACATTTCGACACGTTAAAAGTACAGCCGCCGTCCTGTAGTACCGGGTATCCATAGCATCAGCCGTAGAATTTTACTAAAAGCAAATGATGTTAAAGGCTGAATAATGTCGGACTTTGAACGGCTCGTAGGGTATAGACCATGACAATAAGTGAAATAAGCTGGGTCAGGAATACAAGGAGGATTCCAATAGTAATCCCAACTAGGCGGGTTTGCACGGGCCGGGTGTTCACACGGACGGTTGCCCCTTCGGCAGCACGGCTGTGACGCTGAGTAGCAGCGGTAGTAGCATTATTACTGGCGGGGGCAGTAGCTGCTGGCGGTGCTTGTGGTGCTGCTGCTTGGTCGGCCCTAGATATCAGAGTTAATAACGGAGGCGGGTAAATTCGAAGCAGTTAACTTACATTTTGCTTTGAATATGAACCTAGTCTCTCGAGATACTTTCCAAATAGCTGCTAAGGGGGTAAAACATGAACTTAAAGTAAGCTGGCCACCTTGTGGTATATAAACAAACTATCCCATCTCTCGATGGTATGTCCATCATAGAGCAAGCATAGCGAAGCAGCAAACTTCACAGGAGGCATAGTACCCAGTGCACCAGCCATCATGATGCGACGGGATATCCGATGTGATTGCCATAATACTTCTTGGTGACGATAGTAAGGTCGCAATGCGATTTCATGCGGCATGGCTTCCAGACACTGGATGTTGGCTCATTTTCACCCAAGTAACACATTGTTGCCAGTTCAGCACTAAGTAGCTTGAGACCTTGTTTGTACACCGCGATGGACCTAGCCCGATCGTCGATCACCTCAGCCCATCTCGATCTTGTGCGACGTTGTTTGATGCTGTCAAACGAACTCTCGACGTCATTGCAAGCTTTCGGCCAGTTTGCCCTGATTGTATTACATATGTTCCTGTCACGTGGTCTGGCGCCAGACGCGTCAAGCGGCTCCAACGCGTCGTGAAGCAGCCTGCAACGTCAAGCCTTCAAATGTCTGGTGGAGTTTGGCCTTTGGCGTTAAGGTAACCCATTTCTACAGATATAAACTCGAATCCTACCTCCATAGACTATACAGAAGGAAAATCGTTTTTGTTGTTTCCTATGCTAGCGCAGTGGTGAATCCATCTACAACCATGCCTGCGTAAGTGATGCTTCTTCCTTTGGCATACCGGCCAGCCAGGTCTTTCAGATTGTTCAGCTTGCTAACTGTTTATTTGCTCTTAGAGTTGGTGATCAGCATCGTTTTGGCAATTCGAAAACGCAGCCTTCAGCCCTTGCAAACCCATTCGAAGAACCTCCAGTACACGTCTCGGAATATACCGCCCTAGAGATTGCTACGCTCCAAAATCGCCTAGACAAACAACTGGGTCCTGAATATATCTCATCTCGTCCGGGAGCTGGCGGCCAAAAAGTTCACTATCTTGCGGCGGACAAATGTATTAATCTTGCTAATGAGGTGTTTGGTTTCAACGGCTGGTCGAGTTCTATAAAAAATATCCAGATTGACTTTGTGAGTTACCGGCTTTTCGAACTGTAACCCCGGACGCTCAATGTGCCGCATAGCATCATAGCAAGGTCTGACTGAAATTATTACTCTTCAGGTCGATGAGAATCCAAATACAGGAAAAATATCTTTAGGCCTATCGGTCATTATAAGAGTGACGTTGAAAGATGGGGCATATCATGAGGTCGGTTGATTCCTTTATCCCAGAAGCATGAAGCGGACTGTTACTGATTTAGATATATATATAGGACATCGGATATGGCCACATCGAGAATTGCAAAGGAAAAGCTGCCGCGTTTGAAAAGGCGAAGAAAGAGGGCACCACAGATGCTTTAAAGCGTGCCCTAAGAAATTTTGGCAAAGTACTAGGCAACTGCGTATATGATAAGGACTATTTATCCAAAGTCGTTAAAGTTAAAGCCGCTCCCGTGAGTTATATCCATGCTCAGTCGCCCTTCTACTCACTTTGCGCTAAACTCGTCATAGGCGAAATGGGACGTTGATAATCTTTATCGCCATCCGGACTATATGCCAGTTAAGAAAGATCCGCCTCAGCCTACAACCGTTGTGAAAAAGGAGCAAGGAAGCGACCAGTATCAGCTTCCTTCCCGACTTCCCGCAGCCCCAACGGCAGTAGAGGATTCGACCTTCTTTGAATATGAAGGCGAATTTGGCAGTATGGATACTTCTACTCTTCACAAACCCAACACAGGCTTACCATGCTATAGGCGATTTGCTTGACGAAGCGGATTTTGCAGACACAACTGATGCCCATCCTGACGAAGTAATACTCGATCGGGCTACGAAGCCCCAAGCACCACAAGGTCCGCAGCGCCCGCCTTCAATAGTTCACCAACAGCCGGGAAATAACAGTATACAGAATTTTAATGCTACCACCACACCCTCAAAACCCCCAAGACCTCCAGCGGCAGGTGGCAACGCTTATGGTAATCAGACCACTAACCCCTCCACGAATAGAAATCCTCGGCCAGTAAACAGCCATACAAACCAACCATATACCCCCCAACCAAAACCACACACTAATACTTCAAACCCCGAGTCTAAGAATGGGCCTGGAAGCCTATCAACCCCATCAACCAATTTACAACCCCCTCTCCCCACAAATCAATCTATTGTGAGAACTGAAATAACCAACGGAAATAACTCCAATGGTAACGGTGGAGATTCCCCGTCCAGTTCCCAAATAAGCGAAGATAAACGGCCTGTAGACCCTGCAGGAGGCTTTTACTCCGCTCGAGCAGCTGATAGTGTGCGGAAAAACCCTTATGAAGCTCCCAAATCCGCGCCAGTATTTGATCCTCGATTTGACAGTCCTTCAATTCGCAAAACCGCCGGGTTCGACCACAAGATGTCCGCCCCTGTTGCTAGAAGTACTTACAAGATTCTACCCCCACAACCCCCTCGCGACTCAACACTACGAAAAGCAACTCCTGTACCCGGAAATCAACCTCACGCAACCATTGCCACGGGGCCTTCCGAAGCTGGAAATAATCCTACAGCAGTGGCGGGAGGAAATTCCTATAATACACCAAATACCCCAGGAAAACCTCCTATGACATCGTCCTATCGACCGCCAACTAGAAGAAGCACAGCTGCTGCCAACTCCAGTGCCGTTACTACCAGCAGTAGTGTGCCGCCCCAAAACCCAAACAGCAACAACCCACAAAACCCGAACGGGAAGAGACCTCCCCTGACTGACGTGACCAATGCCCCTAAGGAAACGAGTAATGAAAAGGGGCCAAATCATGCTGAGGTAAAGCGACCGAGAGTAGGAGGTCCAGTAGTCACACGACAGCAGCAACAGCAGCAGTAGCAGCCGCACATATGTTCTGGTCCGTCATATAATGATCGAATTTGCAATAGGGTATTTCTTACATGGCGCTGCGTGAGTTTTGTTCAGTGGTTTTTTGGGCAGTGCCCTGTTCTACGTTGGAGCACCATCGACTTTTGCTATGTTGTTTCCTTTTTAATTCTCCCAGGGTTTAAGCTTGTATGTGATCCGCAGTATATAATATCACTCCCCAGTTCTTGAGGAGTGCATCTACCCAGATGATCATGGAGCAGGCATTCTCTCCAGTATAGACTCGAAATTATCACTACATTTGGAGCATTTTAGTTTGCGGGTAATGGATTATTTATTGCCATGGGCTGGTCAAGGAGCGTTGTTTTAACTACACTAGAGTTCAATAGAGCAATCATGCCACAATATTAACTTGTCTGGTCGAGGGTAAGTTCAATTCTGGCGGAAAGGGGGCCGTCTGTTTTTACTTCTACCCCATTGCCCTTGAACCAGGCGTCTGCGGAGTACCACAGCCATTGAAACATGGGTTTGAAATCAAAGGGAGATTTTGTTACAAATTTTCAAAGAAAATACACACGTACAAGGTCAAATGACCATGGTGAAAACATCCAGATCAGTGAGACTGAAGACAGCCCATCCGAAAGTAGCTTATCACGAATATGAGGAGCAAGCGGACAGCCAGCGAAAATCCTCATATACACAGGGGAATACTTCGGGTCAGAGATTAAATGCAAAGCGACCAGAAACATGGAAAGCGGTCATGTTCCAGAAGGCCCTAGAAGAAAGATCAACGAGAAAACGAGGTGGCGCAGGAAAGAGTAGGTGAGAAAGTATGGGAGGAAGGAATCAACCACAAGCGGTTGGTTGCATGGCTCAACATAGAGAAATCGGACATCATGACTTTCTTAACTGACTCTCCTCGTAGTAGTTTGCGAAGTTCACCTTTATCCCACGCTTTTCCATTTCGATAACGAAGATACTTTTAGAAATCTGTTCAGATGCTTGCGTATTAGCTTTGGGGGATGGGGACGAAAGTTGGGAATGCTGACTGGACTGACGGCCGCTGGTTCCTTTTCGCGATATCTCAATATTATTAGTTTTTGATCGCGAAGCGAGGTTTGGACAGAAAGTAGGTGCTGCTGGAGATAAGGGGCTGCTACCCGAAGTTTTGCGAGTATGGATCTGTGGATTGGCGTTGCCGCTGCTAGGGTTTGTGTTTTCATCAGAAATCAAGCTATTCCCCTGGGTGGCCACGCTAGAAAAATATTGCATGGTAGCTGCGGATATGGGGAAGTTTGGCACCTCTCTCATTGGAAGTTTGGATCGACGAGGCAGTTCAACCTTGGTAGTTGGAGCCTGGCGAATGATCGGTGGCGGGATGATTGGCTCTGGGATCGCTCGCGCTGGGGCCATGGGCACCGAAGTAGCTGGGGTTGGGAGTTTCTGTGCTGGGGCAATTGGCGCTTGTACTGTGACCAGTGGACCCGTTGGAACAGGAGTTGGTGCTGTGTGAGGCTCTTTTCTTTTAACGGCACCAGCCGCCGGGGCGTCTGCGTCTTTCTTGATAGTAAAAGGGGCTTTCAGAGCTTCACTCTTCTTAGTTTGAGCTTGCTGCACATCAAAATTCCCAGTCCGACCAGGTAGCCACCGCGACCCGATAAGATTCTCTCCCTCTACCCCTTTGGGTAGCTGAGCCTTTTTCACTTCGCGGCTTACTGCACTCTCTCCAATCAAGGACTTGTTTGACAGCTCCCAATTAGCGTTGCTGATTAGGCCAACGGTACTATCTTCTGCTTCGATGGCTATATCTTCCATATCCCTGCTATTTTTCGCAAAAGCGCCCTTGCCGCTCGAGCTCACATCAGTCTCACCGCCAATGGGCTCAATATCCGATTTATCATCGGCCTCATCATCAGCATCCCCCCCTGCAGTTTCATACTCGCTTTCTGACTCGCTTTCAATAGAGATAAGAGTTGGCTCTTCCTGCTCTTTAGTATGTTCAGGAGGAATGGGGGCGAGTGTTCTTGAGGATTGTGTGGCTGCATTTCCGGTACCGAGATCAATTATATCAAGGTTTCCTTTTTCTTTTTGGACTACTGGAGTAGCTGATGCACCAATTGAGATTATCTCCTCCATTAATTGGGTTTTCCGCCACTCGAAATAATCGACCGCAAACGGAGTCAGCGCTGAAGGGCAGGCTAATATCTGCAATATCTTTTCCAATTCTTGAGCTGGATCTGAAGATTTGACCGGAGGTTTCTTCGTTTCCGGTAGAGCCTCTGGCAGCTTTGCGACTGGAGCGTTTTCCGCATCTAATTGAGCCGGTGGAGGCTTTACCACTAGCGGCTCACTTTCGTTTGGCTCGTCGTTCATATCAAGGAGGTCCATTTCATCTGCTAGCAGCTCCGTTTCATTAATTTTGCCGCTGCCGGAGACCTCATCTCGCTTTTTGGCTTCAAGTGAAGGTATCAATTGGTTATAGCCGCTGCCCTTTGGAGTGGGATTGCGTAGTCGAGGCTGCGGTAGACATGTCCCAAACCCATGATCTATCTTTTGCGTTACACTGTCAGTCGCCTTGTTTAAACCACTGGCAGAAAGGCTCGTAAATACATGTATCTTCATATCTGGACGTCTGGGTTCTGCTTTTGAAACCTCTGGGGTTGTTTCCGGTTCTGCAGTGTGACCCGTGGCTGGGCTCTGTTCTGGTGGGTTCACATTTCCTGTTTCAACGTTATTTGCTATCTCCGTATCTTTTTGTGCCTGTTTAGGGCTAGATCCCGATGCCATACCAGGGATAGCTGCCAGAAAAGTAGAAGAATCTGCGAGCAATGTTTCGAAGTTCACATTATTGCTGAGATTCAAGTTAGCTAACTGGGAGAAAACATTGCCCATGCTGATCGGATACGTACGCTGCAGGAACAGGACGCCTAGTTTTCACAACAGACGCTCGCGTTTTTCCTAAATAAGGACAACCCCTTTTATTGGAACCACTGCTCGGAATATTGTTGCAGTCCTTAGCGGGATCCTTAAAGCTTTTAACTGGAGGCAGTGGCTCCGGCTTGCGTGGTAAAGGAATTGGCGATCCTGCTTTGGCCTTGCTCTTACTAGCTGGTGCCCTATATTGGATTTAGAAATCAAAAAAGGCCTCCAAGCCGATTGCCTTGTAAATAGGGGGTTCTTACTTGGTAGCAGGCACGGCCGGTTTGCGAACTTTGGCTCCAACCATACCACCACCACGCCCATGCATTAAACCTGCGCGAACGGCTTTTCGTCCCCTAGAGGATGCGGTGAGCGACTCCATAAGCTTCGATTTATGACCACTTTTTTCCATAATAAGCTTCGTAAGCTGGGCACGATGTGTTTGGCCGTTCATCATAGAATCAAGCTCTTCCATTTCGATATCCCCACCGATAGTTTTCCATGCTTCTATATGCTTGTTAGAACACACGCTAAAGATCTTGAGAGGAAAAATAAGCCATACCATTCCAAGCACTAAGCTGAGACTGATTAGCTTCAGCAAGCCGGTGTGATTCTGAACCGGGGATATTAGAAGCCCGTTGAGCTTCAACCTGGGCCTGGGTGACCCGATGGAGTTTGTTTGGAAGATCTGAAGTTGAAATGTACTCCCGGCGTGCAGTCCCCAAATCCGCCTGTATTCGAGTTAGTCACCATAGACACATTCTAATATATGTTTTGGGGAAATTAGTAGAAATAGCCTACCATTTGCAGTGCCTGCATACGCTTGACGCGCTCGGCGTCCTCTCCAGGCTTATCGGCCATTGTGACGGCTTTGACGCGTCAAGTCGCGAAGGAATTGACTTTCTGATATAGATGCACAGACTGACACCCACCGTATTTAGAATAGCTTGACTGAAATCGACAAGGAAATCTTCGAATATACCTATGATGTGACGTGCCTGTTAGCTGGAATGGTTGTGGAGCGCGATAGACGAGTGCTCAAATTGCAAAGGCACAAAGAGTAGAGAGTAATGAAAGAGAAGTGAGGAATCTTGACATGGTTGAGGATAGTTGAGCATAGGCTGAAGCATGAATTAGGCTGCTTCGAGGGAAGTTCGTGAGAAACATAGTGTTGTGGAAGATAGATGCTTCGCCCGAGTAGCATATGATGATTTGCCAATCAAGCTGTATAGTAAATGGGTAACCTACCAATTGCAGCGCTGTCTTTTGAAGTAAGACTATCGAGATATTAGAATTGTGTTGCAAGAAAGATAGCTGAGAGCTGTTGCGTTGTTATGAAGTGAGGAGATGAGAAGAGGAGAAGATGAGGTGAGGTCAGCGTCAAGTAGCCCAGGGCAACAGAAAATCCCAAAGAGGAAAGTAGCAAAAAAAAGAAGACGGATATCTTAGTGAACAACGACAAAGCTTCACAGGATAGTCAACAATGTTAGATGAAACTGAACCTGTGAATGGACACAGACAGTTTATCTAAGTGACATAAAACCAACTGCTTTGCATTCACCAAGCTGATGCTCTAGTATTCTGGTTAACCGGCAGTAAGAGCTCAGGAATAAGCCACCTAAGATTCTCTATAGACATTCAACGAGAATGTATCCATAACCAAATATCCCTGACATTTCAAGCTTGACATTAGAGTCTTGCATCCAAGTCAGATATGGCTTCTCTGAAGTCCAAGGAGACAGAATCACTAAAAAGGATGATACAGCTATAAGAAACGGGTTTCGCTTTCCGCTGTGCCCCAAAATTTCCAGATCAATGAAATAGCTATCTTATCCAGCCACTCATTTCAAACGGCCAGGATATTTATACATGGGAAATGAAGTTAGGCTGGCGGTAGGCCTTGTACAAAGGGGGGAGTGCGGCTCCCTACTGCTGCAGCGTCTGCTTCCCGAGACATACGGAGAAGCCAAACGGACGATCAAAGAAATATGGGAAAACGGCGTGTGTGCCATGCCTAGAGTGGGTATAATGTGTACCAATAATTTAGGATATGTGCTTGGTCATTATTATATTGGGGTATATATAAACAAACAAGATGCATGTATATACGGTAAGAACACCGGGCCGCAGTCAGGAGAGATGACCATAAAAATCCCAGGGTATCAAACAATATTGTACAATCGAGAAACTGGAAATTGGCCCTATATACCCTTCGGTATATGGTGAACCATCATATAGAAATCCTTCTCTTGAGGAATTAAAGTATGTATAAACTCTATAGCTCTAGTAATAACACAAAATGAAATGAAAATAGGGTATATGCCGATTTAAATCCAGCGGGTGAATTTAACACGTTGTCGCACCGCCTTCGTCTATAATAAGAAAGTATCGAGTTAGCCAGGCCCCGGCGAGAGTAGAAGTGTATGGAAACATAGGTGTAGGCCCTGAGCAGAGACTTACTCTTGATAATCTTAATCACGGCCTGGACGACACTGAAGCACATGACCACAGAGCCAAATATGATACACAGGAAAGCTGGGATTTTGGACTTCCAGCTCTTTCGACTTAGCTTAATGTAGCATAACGGAGGTAGAATATACGCTAGAGCACAGGCACTAGTTGCGCCAATTAACTCAAGCACTGATCCTAGATCGCAAGTGATCAGGGACATCACCACAGATGTAACGACGAGGGCGGTCGTAAAGATTAGATGCCGGTTGAGGTTATAAGGTTCGTCGGGGAAGTAGAAGGTTTCCATGACTGATCTACAAACGAAAGCTTCTAGAGGTAATGTCGCAAGCATGTTCAACCCAAAGCACCTGCGCAGAATTATTAGTAAATTAACAGGGCATATCCTAGTGTCGACATCTGATGGAATACTTACAGTCGTGCAACATTGACTAGTATATTATCAGCGGGAAAGTTGTTCAGGATATTGCCCTTGGTCTTTGATCCGAACGAGAAAAATCCTGCCAAAGCCATGATAAGACACATGCCCATCGAGATACCAGTCGAATAGTGAGTGACAAGTGAGAATCGGTCTAGGGTAGGCTTCTTTAAAGAGCCATAAATTAAAAGGCTATTATGGTCTGTAGATTGGTTAGGCGACAAACTGTCCAGCAGTGGATTATGGCCACTCACGGCAAACAAAAGCTACGATTAAGTTAGCAAGACGACAAGTTACGGATTATATTGACGAGACCTACCGAATGAAATAACACCAACAGCTTGGATGAATCCAGAATTGACAAACAGAGAGCCGCTGACCTCTCCTCTCAAGTCAGAAGATACCCTTGAGCCCTCGAATATCACAGCTACCACAATCACCAGCATGCTAACAAGTGCAAAAGTGGAGGCTTTGGCAAGCTGTATACAGTCAGCGGCTGCGGGATTCTAGCAATTAAGGAATTAAGGGGCTTTACCTTTGCTATATCTCGATACAATGACAGTGGATATGACACTCCGAGCACAAAAAGTATTATAACGGCATACCTATTTGTCAAAAGCCACAGAAACGGCATCTCGTGTAGCGTAGGGAAAAGACCAGATAAAACCTGAGGTATCGTATCACCAACTATTATACAGAAAGCAATCATTCCGCCAAAAGCGAAGGCCCACTGAGCCAAAGATATAGCTATCAACCCCGGCCTTCCAAAGCAGAACTCAACAGTCGCTTGGAAGGAGTCGGCGCCGCTGAGTTTGGAGTTGACGACAATTAATCGTATAGTCCAGTCAACCGCTATGGTTAGACCAACTAGTAGAATTACACCCATTGTCAACCCAGCCTGGCGAAACGCGTACGGTTGGCCAATAATCCCTGCGCCGATAATGCTGTTTGCCATATTCATGAAAGCACTCCTTAAACCACTTTTGGGGCGTGCGCTCTCCAAGTGATCTTCTGGAAAGAAATCCGAGTTCGAGGTTGCGACCGTAACGCTTGGTGCTTCTATATCGGTAAGCAGAGGCGCAGACTGTCCCGTACTACTCCTCGGATGCGATGCGCCATCACTGAAGTAGTCTTCCTCATCGACCCATGCATCCCTTTCTCTAGATTGGCTGTGCCGTTCCGGGAGTTCGTTGTTCTCAAGGTCGAATCTTACGCGATGAGGTGTGCGCGGAGTGCGAGGCTGCCCGTTAGGTGAGGGCTGGGATAGCGAGGACTGCAGTTTTGTAGCAGAGTGATTTTGGGATTTCAAGGCTTCGCCCAAGGAGTCGGAGTGAAGGCTTAGGTCGTCGTCATCGTCGTCAATAGCGGACGGCCCCGACAGAAGAGAGCGGGCCTCTTCCTCATTGGAGTTGCTTGCTTCTGTAGTACGAACATCTGATTTCTCGCCTCTCGTCATCGCTACATCTGAATTTCATTCTCGTCTCGTAGTTGATGGAGCACTGTTTGGCCTTATCGGGACATTTGAACAAGGCCGGGGTGTTGACTGGTCACGTGAGCGGTTTAAATTGCTTTGCGTCATGTTTACGATAGCCTCAAACTGTCTACTTGGGGGTGAGACAACTGCCACAGACTATGAAGATGTACTTTCTACCTATAATTGTACATTAACAATATCACCATTCGATAACTCGCTAAGTCCAGCACTTTTACCGGCCTTCAACTGTATTGGCACAGATTATTCGTACAGATGTTCCTATTAATCATCCCCTGCCCTTACAGCCAGTTTCTTGGTCGGGTGGACTCAGAATCCACTTCATAACCTCGTAAGAGTATTTGTGTGATTCCATGATGAGAGTGCTCGGATGACTGTTGGTTCAACAATGGATGATGGTGGCTGTTCGCTGCTGATGGTTAGATGATGACTGATGGTGGCAATGGTCAGAACGGGCAATAGATACTAGAACTACTGATATATAACCCAAGCCTTGTCATTTTGTTTGAGGTTTTATGGCCTACAACTAGGGACTCATATTTAATAGTTTAAAGGTCGTTAGATATTGGGGATTAAGGCTCAAAACCAGGATAAAACCGATGCCCCTATTACCGGGGAATACGGTTAAACCATTGAAATCAACATAGCCTTTTAATAGTCATCACCTCGGCTGATGACCTCTTTTACGTTTGGTCGCAACAGAATAGTCTATGGGCAGATATGTTAGCTCCTGAAATGCGGTAAATCAACTTTAGAGTTGCGAGAGCAACTTACGTGTTCGAACTGAGCTGTGTACGATCCCTTGATATCGCTAAGTGGTGGGTAGGCATCCACCATTCCAGACGATACCAAATTATTCAACTGTGAAAGAGAGATTGTGAGTATAAGCACATAGATCAAAAAATGGCGAGTATGATCAACTTACCCCGAGCAGGTATTTCTCCTGTCCCAGGCGGTCTAGATAACGGCGGCAGAAGGGCAATGTGCCAAAGTTCTTGTTGATTACGTTCCAGAGATTCTTAGCAGAAGACAAGCGAAGTGGAACATTAGGCGCATTGGGGACTCTGGCGTAATGAGAGGTTTCCATCTATTTGTGAAGGGTCAGCGGTTTAGACATTGTGAGTAAGGTGACTGGGGGGGGATGGCGTTTGCATACATCATCTCTGACATATCCCTTGCCGGTACTTCCAAAAGTCTCAATGGCGTAAGTTTCACCTTCCTCCATCTTGGTTTGGTCTCCTCCCTTGACAATCGGCACACTTTTACCGTTCTCTCCTCCGTGAATTTCATATTGCCCGATGGTGTGGCCATTCAAATTGCGAATGGCTTTGACTGGATAAGTGGTGCCATTCAATTCGACTTCGTAGCTTTCCATCGTTTCTTGGATAGCAGCACCGATATCACACAAACGAACGTCGATACCAGCTTCCTATAGCATCCAGTTAGTAACATGGGTCATAAGGTATAAGTTTGTAGTGTATCAGTTCTAGCGGGGGACACATACCCTGATACCAGTGTTTGTGGCTTCTCGCACAGCTTCGAGCAGGTTATCATAAACCGGATCAAAAGAAACGGTGAAGGCACTATCAACGATTCTGCCATTAACATGGACACCAAAGTCCACCTTCATGACATCGCCATATTCCAAAACCATTTTGTTCCCCGCATTAGGAGAATAATGGGCAGCACAGTGGTTAATGTTCAAACCAGTTGGGAAACCCATACCAGCAACTAAGCTGTCTCCCTCTTCTAATCCCATATGGCCGGTCAAAGAGCGGACACTGTTTTCTATTCCCTCCGCGATTTCCGTCAAGCTCTTGCCTGGTTTAAGAAGGCTCCGCTGCGCATACTGGCGGACCTGTCGATGGATTTCGGCTGATTTTCGATACTCGGTGAGGAAATCGTTATTCAGTCGATCTAGATATCGCTTCTCCTCGTTTGTGGTACGGTATGCGTTATCATCCTTGTATTCTACAATCTCTCCCTCTGGGAAATTCTTATTGGGGTACAACGAAGACAGAGGTACGGTCGGCGGATCGGTCTGGGTTTTAGCTCCGGCTTTCTTCTTCTTCTTGGGCTTCTTCTTTTTCTTCTTCTTTTCTGCAGACAAAAGATGGCCAGGTTAGCTGATCTGTTAGATTTGCTCTGATTTCCTGGCAAGGGAGAACCAACCAGTTCCAGCATCAGCACCCTCTCCGGCTACTTGTTCGCTGTCTTTGTCGTCATCAGATTCCCCATTTTCCGCATCGTCCTTCTCGGCCTGGCCTTGTGAAGGCGCTTGGCTCTTGGATGCATCACCCTGGCTGTTCACTGAAGACTCGAACTAATCAGCGAATGGAATCAAGCTGGTAGCGGTGAAACCCTGATAGAAAACCCACCAGCATGGGTGAAAGACGGGGGTGAAAAGGGCACTTACGGTCGAGCTTGTTAAGCTCCGACGAAGCTTGAGCAGCCATGATGAGGGTAGTGTACGAGCCTGTGGTACTTTTGTTTCCTGAAGTGGGATGAAGATGCGGGAGAGTGACAAAAGATTTTGGTGCCGCAATGCGGATATCGGCTTGGCGTGTGGATTGTGCCGTTGGTTATCCCGTAGCAAGGCGCACCGGGGTTTATTTTGACGAGTGGACGTTATATAGGGACAATAAGGTCCAGGGCCCGTTAATATGCGATATATCGACTGTATTCTTGTGAACAAAACCCTCTGTGGCGCTCGAGAACCCCCTCGGACCCAAAGCGCCGCCCGCATCAGAGTGTCACGTGTCGAACGCCTATCTTATCAGTTCCATCTAATCTTTACACCAGCCATTTTTCGGGCCCCAGGCAAGTCACTAACTGTTGAACGATGAACAGCGGCAAAAAAAGAGAAGAGATCTCTCACAGTATCCTGCTTCAGTTGCATACCGGGCGTATAGAAATGAGGGATGCCCTGTCTCCATAAACCATGGACCAGATCGCCGGCCCTGAAATACTTCATAGACCCTACAAGGCCCCGGGTCAACTACTTCTCATCAACTGCAAGCTGTGCCGCCGCAGCGGCAGCCGAAAGTCGCAAGACACACTATGACATCCTTGGAGTCCCAGTTACAGCCACGGCACAAGAAATAAAAAAGTGAGCTCATGGCCCAGAGTCTGATATTCCCAGAACAATTGCCCTGACTGGTACACTTCCTTCTCCCAGGAAATTCTACGCCCTCTCCCTAGCGCACCATCCGGATAGAAATCGAACAGATCCAGACGCATCTGCGAAGTTTGCAGCGATATCTTCCGCATATCATGTTCTTTCAAACGCTACCAAGCGCGCTCGTTACGATCACGACAACAACATTCACCGACCTGTCGTTCCGTCCGGTACACACACAAGCAGCACGCACAGGGGATCATACGTCGGATCCCGCCCTCCTTCAGGACTAAGTAAACGTCGTGGACCATTTAGAGGGCCGCCACCTAGTTTCTACGCCCACGGATCGTATGGCAGCCACGCGCATCGTGAGGCACCAAACCCTCAATATAAGACGCACGATCACCCCTCTGCTTCTGCTTCCTCTTCTACATATTCTTCTCCTGCGGAGGACCCCGCTTCATTTGTGTATAGAAACGAAGTCCCACATTTCAATGCCACATCGCATTTTCGGACTCAGTCTCATGAAGACGCGCGAAGGAAACTACGGCGTGCGAAAGCTGCGGAGGACGCTAAAAAGCGGGCGCAAGAGGAAGGTGTTGGCGGGCTAGATGGGTTTGATAGCACCAGCAGCGGCTTTAGGTTCCTTGTGATATCTGGGGCTCTGGGCGCGGGAATGATACTCGCGAGTCTGGGAACGGGCTTAACTCCTCCAACCACGCGACCACGAGTGAAAGGAATCCATGAGAAAGAGAAGGAGAAGGAGCCGAATTGACTTGATGAGAGTAGCATGAGGGAGATTTTCACTTTAGAGGCACTTGTATATTATAAATTTTTCCGCGACTGGGTATTCATGTCTGATTTGAGGCCATGATCCCGCGCGTATATACTTCTATATAAAAGACGTGTTTGTAACATAGTCAATTCTGCTGGAGCAGGAAATTATGGAGTTAGGCTTGTGGAAGGTGTATTTAATTCAATTACCAAGTACAAATACACAAATTGACTAAACAAAAGTCAATGTAAATATGGGTTATTGAACTATGTGACATCATGCCAGAAAATCAGCGATAAGATTATACACGGAGGAGGACTAGTCTAAATAAGCCTGTGTAAAGGATCGATCATTGAAAGGAATTTAACCCTCGAAAGTGAAGCTGGCTCCAACCTTGTGGGCAGCTTGGTTGAGGTTCTGGGTATCGAACGAGGCACCGAGACCAAGAGTGACACCAGGTCGGAGGAGGACGTTGTAGGCAAGAGCAGCGATACCACGGTCGTTGATCTTGGCCTATAGGCAGGAGAAAATATTAGGTTAGCCCAGGTTCTTCAAATAACAACAATAATTAAGAGTGTCTCATACCTTAGCGAAGGAGGATGGGTCAAGTCTGTACTTGCTGGCAACTTCAAGGCCGACAGTGTTTCCGGCCTTGGAGTCCCAGGTAGCCTTGGCACCGGCCTCTACCTGAGCGTTGACACGGTGGTAGTAGCTAGCAGCGAAGAGGCTGAGGTTGTTGGAGGCAGTGATGGCAGCAGAGTACTCTGGGAGAGAGTAGGCAACGGCAGCGGAGTACTTGGTGATGGCAGCCTTCTGGACGTCATAGCCACCCTCAGCACCAACCAAGAAACCTTCGTGGCCGAGAACAGCATCGAAGTTGGCGGTGGGTCCCTTCAAGAGGTCGAAGAAAGCACGGGTGTGAAGGTTGGGTTGCTTGAAGTGAAGGTTCAACTTGGCACCCTTGGATGCAGAGTAGGGAATGTATTGGGTGAGGACTTCAGCCTTCAAGCCCTTGGCAATGTTGTTGTCGAGCTCAAGCTTGGTGTCAAGAGCATTTCCAGTGTTCCAGGTTTGGGTAAGGGTGAGGCCTGAGAGAGGGGAGAATGTCAGCAAAACCTTTGTTCGTTTTGAATCGCCAGTATGTATGCATATTGTGCCAGATCGAAAAACACCAGTGCGCTTGATTCTATGGGGTTCAATTGGGTTGCCGTTTCGGGTATATGGAAGTAAGGGTTTATTACCGGTTGGGGCATCGACATATTTGGCTTCGAGCTGTGACATTCGAGCGTTAGTCCTCGTCTCTTTCTAACACGCTACAAAGAGTATGACTTACAGATCCATTGATTGGTCCCTCATGGGCAGACTTTCCCTTGACGTTGAAGGTAACGCCGTTAGGGGCCTTGGACTTAACCTCAAGGTTGGCTAGCGAAGATATTCATTAGCCGGATACGTTCATCGAAAACACAGGCAAAGCATACATACCGGCACTGGTGTGATAGAAATCTTTGTTCAAGAGCTATTAAGAGTGCGATTAGCCTCCCAATGTTCTTGTATACGTATGAATGTAGAAATCGGAATTACGTGCTGGCGCAAGAAATCAGCAATTGACAGGGGGGATCATTCATACATCATTTGCAGCTTTGGCAATGTCACTGAAAGCAGCTGGGGCGGCCATATTGAATAGCGATATGTGGGTATTAGGATGGATTGAAAAGAAGAGCGGACGTTGGGCAGTAAAAGTCGTTGAACCGTGAGCGTTGAAGTTGACGAAAAGTAGAAGTCAAAAGAAGTCGAAAAGGAACAAGTCCCAAATTGGATTGGTGGTCACGGGACTGCGGAGCAACAAACAAAGCGGTAAGGAGCGTCACGTGTCACTGCAGAGGCGCCTATTGGCTGCTCGTCTACCCGTCGGGTCACGTGTATCAGTGTGACCAAAAACGGCAGGAGAGAGTTGTTCCTGATGGACAGTCATCGAGAGTTCTATTTCTATGAGTTGTCCATAAATATCTATCTATCACAAATGAAATGTTGGGCAACCGTTGACTTGGTTCGCTTCCAAAAAATAAAAGAATCCGAACCTGCCAAAACCAACCTCGGTTGTTTTCTATGAGCCTAAAATGCGACCAAGAGATCATATCCAGATGAACAAATTGCAAAACCGTGAAAACAAATCACTAGTGTATAAGACGAAAAAGCTAAACAAAACGGAGACATGATCTTGGTGCCTAAAGCGGGTTCTAAAGGGGAAAGAAATAAGGTCCACCTAAACCGTCTTGAAAACTCGGTTATTCGGTCCCATATATAACATATTTTGTTGAAGAAAAAGATGAGGGTGAGACGAAAGATGTGCTTGCTATTTACGCAGAGTCGTATTTAGCTTGATGGGTGGCAATAGCGCTAGATATCGATTGTCAGCATGTCGATTCAAAACTTGTACCACTCTAGAGGTGAGACAACATACCGTCCACTTGGGTCGGACTGCTTTGACCACGTTGGTGTCCACCGCATGACGGTTGAAGCACAGTACGGTGGGAAAAGTTCGTCAAACATCATGCGATACCAGTATCTATAGTCGATCAGTCAGTGTCTTGTTTTGGTGAATAATCAAACAGGGCGGGATACATACGCTTCCTTGGTATCGGGGATATCTTGACCCCATTCTGGTTTGGGGTTCTTCATCATCTCATCGGTGACATGTTCTTCGGCAGCATCCTTCAAGCCATCAATCCAGCTGTATCCGACACCGTCACTAAACTGCTCCTTCTGGCGCCAGAGGATGTTGTCAGGCAGATACGGCTTGGTGTTTGGCTCGTCTTTGGTATCAAACGCCTTTCGGAGAATGTACTTCTCGATCCTCTCCTTGGTGATCATTTTTTCGGCAGGGTCGATTCCCATGCAGGTTTCGAGGAACTGCTTGTCCAAGAAGGGAACACGCGCCTCAAGACCCCACGCAGAGGTAGACTTGTTGGCTCTCAGGCAGTCCGCAAGGTGGAGGTTCTTCACACGGCGCACGGTTTCGGTGTGGAACTCTTCCTTGTTCGGTGCAGCATGGAAATAAAGATAACCGCCGAAAATTTCGTCACTTCCCTCTCCACTGAGCACCATCTTCACTCCGATTGCCTTAATTTTCCTGCTCAGCAAGTACATTGGGGTCGAGGCACGGATGGTGGTCACGTCATAGGTTTCCAAGTGATAGATGACATCAGAAAGAGCGTTAAGACCATCTTCAACGGTGAAAGTGAACGCGTGGTGTTTCGTTCCGAGGTATTTAGCAACCTCCATCGCGGCCTTGGTATCAGGTGCGCCGGGGAGACCAATTGAGAATGAATGCAGCTGGGCAAGAGTGGAAACGGTAGAGAGCTCATTGTCATCGTCAATGCCAACAAGGCCTGATTCGTCAGCATCACTGTTGGAAGCCCTCTGAGCGGCTTGCATCTTCAAAGTCTCCCGTTGCGCGATAGAGGCAACCAAGCTTGAGTCCAAACCCCCAGATAGCAAAACACCATATGGGACTTCAGCCATCAGGCGCTTCCTAACTGATCTTTCTAGCGAATCTCTGATCGCCAGATAATCAACTGGCGCTGAGGGAACTTGAGCCGGATCCCACCATTTTGGCTCGAAATATCGAGTTGTCTCACCAGTCTTCGAATCATAAACATGACCGGGAGGGAAAGCGATAATCTTATCACAAACAGGATGGAGCGATTTGAGCTCTGAGGCGAAGAATACGGCGTCTGGCTCTTGCGAAGACCATCCTTGGTAAAAACTGGTTATTCCGATAGGATCCCTAGCAGCCACTACTCTGTTTTCTTTTTTGTCGAACAAAACCCACGAAAACATTCCGTCGAGGAATTTTGGCGCGTCGATGCCATGCTCCATGTACTATCAAAAAGGCCCTATTAGTATCATTTGCTTTCCTTCCCTGTCGGTCGGAATCAGACGTACTAATGGGATGATAATCTCGCAGTCGGAGTGGGTTTTGAAGGGATAAGGAGCTTTCAATCCCTTTCTTAAAATTCTATGATTATATATTTCGCCATTGACTGCCAGAGCCAATGTTTCGTCGTCATTCACAAGAGGTTGAGCGCCAGTATCTGCCGTCCTGGCGTTAGAACCTTGACTTGTCGTCACTAACGATCAAGATATTTCCGCAGGGCGAAAGCTTACCAACTCCGACGATACTTAATCGCTCGTGTGCAAGGACTATTTCACGGTCAGTAAATTGAGCAGCTCGATTGTATCATTCCTGAGTGTATACTGACTTGTGTTATTGGCAATGAAGTTTCCACCTATCAGATGCATGAGTCATGAGTAACCTGCAAGGGGCCGAAATCGGCGTCGCTACTCACTCCAATCAGGACCACGGTGTCGCACACTATTTCCAAGCAAAAGATATCAGTTGAAGTCCAGGAAGGCATCTAACAACAACTTCTCTTATGAGGGGTCTGGGCGACTCACGCTTTGGCCATGCGCAAAGCCGTAGGCTTAAACTTTTGGATGTCAGAATGACTAGATGGTACAATTGGTTAGTATACTGGAAAACAGTCTCAAAAATCGCATAGAAGATGACTGGCGAGCCCAACTCCAGGTTCTAGGAGAGGAGCATTGGGATGAGGCGAGGGCGACGCTGCGCATACCAGTGACAAGCAAATATACCACACATCTTGCTAGGTTGGCTTCTATGAGGGGTGAAAAGTGATAGATGAGAAGATAGCAACAATTGAAGGTCAAGAGTCAGTAAAATTGAAGAAGATCCAGTACCGTCAAGATCTCCAGGAGGATGTACAATCTTTTATACGCAGGCGAGCAAAGGGGAGGAGAAAAAAAGGCGAAAAGTTTGAGTCACCACCTTTGATGAAAAAAGCTGGATGGCGGGATGGTGGATCCGATAAGATAAGGGTTGGCGACTTTTTTCTTTTCCTCCGGGGGAACGCTTGCTTGGTAACGGATTTTACCCGGTAAAACTCGGTTTGGCCAATGAGGACGCTTGTTTGGTCAGCTAAAACTTACCACAGCGTAATATATTACCGACCACCGCGTCTGCAGGGCGCAAGGGGTAGAGGCGCCCACCCCACGTCGTCCTACAAGGGTGATTTCAACCAAGACGCCGAACAGGTACAACAATTATCCTTCAATTCTCTGATTGTTTTGGTTGCTAGTATCCTGGAAATCGATGCTTCCAGGCTCTATCCTGAACTCTGAAAACTCGCGCTAGTTTGTATCTATGAAATCAGAAAACAGAAAACAGACGCTGTCATGATAGTTTTCATTGTCTCATTGTAAAGTCTTGAAAATGCGCCATTCCTCCGCAAAAACGCCATGCTGAAATCGTTATGTGAAATTCAAAGCTTTAGTTGAAGCCGGGATTTCTATCCACAGTTCCCCTCTTGCCGCCACCCATATGGTTCCAGATGATCAAAAATGGCGAGAAGTTGAGCATTAAAACAGTGGGCTCTTTGAAGTGCAACAAGAGAGGATGCCCGCGACGACTGTAATATAGGGCCCGTGTAACTAAACCAGGAGGTCGTGATGTCGTGCCATAAATGAACGAAGAGTGCTCTGGGCGCAATCATATTGCGGGGTGTTCCTTGACGATCTGGCGCACTTTCTTTTCGTATGCGGGCCTGTCCTTCTTGAACAGGGAATATGCGTCCGCCTGGGCAGGCGATTCCGGGTTCGGATCGTCAAGCAGGTCCTGGATGCCAAGAAGGATCTGTTTAATTGTGATTGCAGGCTTCCAAGCTTCTTCCTCGTTCAAGATGGACAAACAGACAGTTCCAGAGGGATAAACATTGGGATGGAACAATGGAGGAGTGAATTTGCCTATCGAATATACACATTAGAATAAGGCCGACTGTTGATGGATAAGTGGGAAAGAATAGAGGGAGATATGTAAATTTCGATCAAGCTTACATTTAGGCGGTTTTGTAGGGTATTCTATAGCAAATATAGTTAGCGAATCTTCGTTCTCTCATGGTGTTGGGTTCAGCATCACTTACCGTCAGGGAAGATGAAATCAAGTTTGAACAAGCCGCCCTCCCACAGCGTTTTTGCTTTGCCCGGCACGCCACATTCCCATCTCTTGAGGTCTAATACGCCTTGGGCAGTACGGTATGGCTTTGCGTAGAAGCCGAATGGGTGGTCACGACGCCACTGCTTTCTAAATAGACGACCGGTCAGCGATTTAACGATAGTGAGGTTGAGCGCAAGAAAATATTTACCTTTCCTCAGTTAGCCGGTTCAAACACAATGACATTTCGACAAAGGAGAAGAGTAGCTGTTTCAAGTATTGGCGATCAACGGTAAAGCAGAGGGTAGCCTTGTTCAGGTCTCGTGAGATGTGAGAGAATAAATCAGAGGAGGATAGTCGACGGGTGAGGATTTCGCAAGATAGGTACAAGATTGTAGTAAGAGACGAAACCGGGGGAGTGCTCAGCGCCTATTATGTCAGTGAAGCTACTGCTGCAGAGGCAAAGGAGATCTGAGGGCAGAAGTTCAGGATATTTTCTGTTGTGTTGCTAGGTTGATGATGGCGGTTGTTTGTTAGTCGTTTGTCGTTTGCCGCAGCAAAGCAGCCTGTGGGGTAGTCACGTGCTCCACCGCGGTTCATCCACAGGGATAACCTGGCGATATGTTCAGGGCTATGAGAGCTCTAAGGTTGTATTCATTTTCTTTTCCAACCTTCGGCTCTATAAATTTCTACAGACTATGCTATATTCTACTGAGTCCTTTTAGAAGAGCTTTCTCTAGATGATGGAAAGCCACTCTTAACCAGCAGCCACTGACTTTCGAGATTCGTACTTGTCGTGAAGGACAAGGGAACTTCTCGATCGTGGCTATGACAGGGATACCTCCATACCGCTTTTAACTCAAAGGAGGTTCAAGGGCCATTCCTCAGAACTTCCCAAACTTGCAACAGATTTTAGGAACACACCTTGGTGCTAAGAGCCAGCGTCGCTCGCGAGCTGCCTTATCCAGCTTTCAGATCCTTCAAAATGTAACGTCGGATGAAATTGCACAATGCTGGCAGCTAGTGATCAGTTCGGCGATTAGTGCGTCATTTAGGCAATTCCGAACAAGAAATATGACGTCCAAGCAATCTTATTCTCGGATTGTCACTATGGCGGCGTTGATAGCTCGCCGAAATAAACCCCTGAGCATGGGGATCCAACGTTATGGCTTGTTGAAACTTGCGTTCCAGTGCATTTGCTAAAAGTGAATAGCCTGCTAGTTACCCAAAATTCCGGTCACACCGTCTCTCTCGCTTAAGCCAAGGATTGGTACCATTTGCAGAGGGAGCAAGCAATTTTTGGTAGCTTACCGGTAGGAATCAAGCATAGGCGAGTGTCCCACCTCTGGCGTGCCGAAAATCCATTCGGTCGAACGAACTTCTCCAGCACGGCTTTACGCCTCTCGGCGTGGGATTTAAACTGCCTCCCAGCTGTTGTAGGGCGAACTATTGAGCGCAGTATCGATGGACGGAGCACGATACGACATTTGCGTATGTCTGACCACAATCGCAGCCTAATCTTTTGCATTTTCCTCTTTGTTTCCTTCCCATCTTCAGTTCTTGGCCGCCTGAAGACTTGAAGGCACCAGGCAGTGCTTCGAGAAAAGATGATCTTCAGATTTATCCCCACAGAACGTCTCTCTCGACCACATTACTCCGCAAAATGTCCACTTTACCCGTAATCGGGGTGTGCTGTTGAACCTTGTCGTTTCCGAGTTAAAACGTGGGGGTTATCAGACTAGGACTCCGGCATTGGAGAAGAAAATCGGCTGTTCCAGCCAACCTCATGTTGCAATCACAGACATCTGCCTCCACTATTTTATGGCTGTGCGTCAAGTGAGAGCATGTTATCTTCTTCCGAACTGGCAAAATATGGTCCCCAAGTATCATGCCGTCATTCGAGCAAACCTGCCGTTCGATATCAAAGAGACAAACCGGCCCCGATTTGGTGGATCCATTGATCCTGAGCAAATCTTGGGGTGGGATTTTGTTAATTTACCCCTCTCGATAGCTTCGGTCAAGCTGACAGCCGTGAAATCAAATCGATCATTGTCACAACAGCTATGATGGATGGAATTGGCAGGTAAGCCGACCAGGGCCGACTGTGGTAGTCTAACCCTTATTTTGACGCTACATTCTGCAACGGAGTCAAGAAAGCTTCCTCTATCCTGCTTCGTCATATCAAAAGCTGCCATTTTCAAGGCTCGGTGGTTCAACATGGCTCCAGCACCATGAATAGCTTGGGTATAGGACTGCTGAAATAAGCTCCCCGTTGAGCCAATATCCTCATATTCTCAGCCCACACCAAACATGCAGATATTGAGCAGTCAAGAAGTTCCCCGCGCAGAACCTGACGTTGTCAGTGGGCTTACTCCCTTCATATTAATATGGAGAGCCCACCCAGCTCAAGCACCCCCACGCACGTGATCGTCGCCCTCCTCTTCAATCCGACGGCGATCCCTTGCCAAAAGCTCGTAAATGTAGGCCGATGCATATCAAGCTGGAAATAGCTCTCTCGGCGTGCTTACTAGATCACCGCTCGCGGCCCCTGAAGCCGTTAAAGTTTCCCCCAGCCTGGGGAATAATGAAAGTGCCGCCGCCCGGGGTAGCATTGGAGGCTACGTCTTGTCGTAGAGCAAATTACAACGCTAGGATGTTGCTCAATTTAAAAAGCCCTGGGTGACCCGGCCATCATGGAAAAGCTCGTCAAATCTTGAGCAGCTGCTGGTCATCTTCACGGCTCTCTTCAAGATATGGTTGGGTTGCTTACCATTTCCACCCTCCTCGGGGCACTTTTACCTGGTCATGCCGCTGCCCTGGACTACCAGGGGGGAGGCCATCATGCGGCTATTGTGTCATCCGCTGGAGACAAGGCGGTAATTCCAGGATGGCACATGCAATCTCAAAAACTTGTTTCTGATCATCCCTCCGCTCTGTCCGAGCAGGGAGTTGATGTTGCCTCATGGCACCGTGTCAGCTCCCGAGCTACTGTTATGGCTGGCCTCATCGAGAGCGGCTTTTACGAAGAGTCCAGCCTTTTCTTCACCGACAACCTTGAGACTACCGTGGACTATTCCGCTTTCGACTCCAATTGGCTGTACCGAGAAGAATTTAAGCTAAAGCCAGAGCAAGGACAACATTACTTCCTGCAGACACATGGTATCTCCTCCAGAGCCGACATTTACCTCAACGGCGAAGAAGTTGCGACAAAAAATATTCAAGTTGGCGCATACGGCGGTCTAAAATACAATATAACGGACTTCGTCAGGGAGGGTAACAACTGTATTGTTGTTAGCGCCTACCCCACAGAGTACAATCGAGACCTTGCAGTAGGTTTTGTCGATTGGAACCCGAACCCTCCAGATAACGGTACCGGAATATGGCGTAACGTCGAGGTCTTCCAAACCGGCGTTGTATCAGCTTCCCCACCCCGTATAGCAACCGATTTCAAAGACCCCAGCGCTCAAAAGGTCAAAGTCACAGTAAAAGTCGATTTACAAAATAATGGAGGCAAACCGGTCAAGGGCAAGCTCACGGGTGTGATCAAGGAGAAACATGGCTTTAAGCGTATACCAATTTCATCCCAATATGAGCTTGGTCCCTTTGAAGAGAAAATCGTTTCCATTGGGGTTGATATTAAAAATCCAAAGATCTGGTGGCCTGCAACATGGGGCAAACAGCCATTGTACACCGTTGGTCTCAAGGCGCTTGTCAACCACAAAGTTTCCGACATCACTGAAGAGCGGGATTTCGGAATAAGACATGTTTCAAAGAGCCTTAATTCCTACGAAGATGTCGAGTTCCAGGTGAACGGCCATCCATTTTTCGTGGTTGGTGCGGGTTACACTTCCGATCTATTCCTCCGCTTCGATGCTGAAAAGCTCGAGACCCAGATGAAATATATGCTGGACATGGGAATGAATACCATCCGCCTTGAAGGAAAGCAGGAACACCCTGAACTCTATGAAATCGCCGATCGCCTGGGGATGATGGTTATGGCTGGGTGGGAATGCTGCAATAAATGGGAAGCCTGGTCACACAACCACCAGGGTCATGGTGAGCTATGGCAAGATGAGGACTATCGAACCGGAAATATATCCATGTTGCATGAAGCTGCTATGATGCAAAACCATCCAAGCATGTTGATGTGGCTCGCCGGCTCTGATTATTGGACCGACGAAAGGGCCACAAAGATTTATTTAGATGCCATCGACCGTATGGATCTTGACATTCCCATCGTTTCCTCTGCTGCTAAGCGAGGCTACCCTGAACTCATGGGCCCAGCGGGCATGAAAATGGCAGGCCCCTATGAGTGGGTTCCACCAAACTACTGGTACTCTGGTCAATTTGGTGCTGCTTTCGGATTTGGCTCTGAACTTGGCCCCGGTGTTGGCACTCCAGAAATCAGCAGTCTCAAGCGGTTCCTCACAGAGGAGGATATTGAAGACTTGTGGGTCAACCCCCATAAGAACCTATATCACCAGTCTCGAAATGTCTTCCATAATCGCACGATCTATAATAATGGCATGTTCAACCGCTATGGCAAGCCCAAGAGCCTTGACGATTATCTACTCAAGGCCCAGATAATGGATTACGAAGCGACACGTTCCGAATTCGAATCATACTTGGCCGGAAGAAGCTTTGAAATCCCATCAACAGGCTTGTAAGTTTCTCCATGTTGTCTTTAGTGAGATGCTCGCAAACTAACCATAACCCCACGCAGGATCTACTGGATGTTGAACGGAGCCTGGCCAAAACTCCACTGGCAGCTTTTTGATTTCTACCTGCGCCCATCTGCTTCATATTTCGGCACCAAGATCGGCGCCCGAATGGAGCACGCCGTATTCAGCTATAATGACTCGTCGATCCACCTCATCAATCAGTCTCTTGACAAGAAGGGCAACAGGAACATCGTCATCGACCTCATCGACATCCAAGGCAAATCTCTCGCCCACAAGCAGATCAAGACTGATACAGTTCCCAACACCTCAAAACGCATCGGTACCCTCAAGGCTAGAAATGACATCAAGGACGTCGGCTTCCTTAGAATCACTGTCAAGGACGGAAAGGAAGTTCTCAGCCGCAATGTCCACTGGCTTCCAAAGGAAGATGACGAGATGAACTACAATGGCACCACCTCCTTCCATACCCCCGTGACTAAGTATGCCGACTATAAGGCTCTGGATAGACTAGCTCCAGCGACTATCAAAGCTGCTGTTGTCCAGAAATGGGGCAAGACGCGTGTTGTTCTTGAGAACAAGTCTGACGTCCCTGCTTTCTTCATCCGTATGAACCTCCTAGATAACGAGGGCGAAGAGATCACTCCGGTTTTCTGGTCTGATAACTACGTAACCCTTTTCCCACGCGAGAAGCTTGAGTTTGAGGTCAAGTATGATTCCAAGAAGGGAAAGAAAGACAATGTTGAAGTTGAGCTTTATGGATGGAATGTGGAAAAAATGTCGGCACGTTCTTGAGTTCTATAATGTATATCATACATTTTTATCAATAATTTATTATTGTGTTTCAATCGTCGCTGTTCTTACACATCAGGCTGTGGTAATACAAAAAGCGACAGTCCTCATCTAAACTGCATACTCCTTAAACCCGCAAACTCCTCATGGGCAGCTATCATTATAGAAACCGCAAACACTCAGCAAACGTACATTCATCATTGGTATACACCGTTCTCAAATTTCTCAGTGTCAAAGAACCGGGCCGTGATGGTGTTACCGTTGAAAACGCGGCCCTCAAGAGCATTCACAGCCTGATAAACATGTCAGTATGTGTGAGCAGACGAAAAAATAACTAAAGTATACCAGATTAACTTACCCGTAACCCCGAGAGTTGGTTTGTAAATTTTACAAAAACAGGGATTGTGCCCTCACTGTTTCGGTCGATGAAAACTCGTTCAACCCGGCCGTACTATATTGACGATTAGCATCGAAAATGACGTGGGTAAGCAAGATGAGATGAAGTCGTACCTTTTCGTTACACTCCTCCCCTATTTCCTGCATCAAGTCACCAGATTCCAGTTCCGCATCAATGTCTAATCCATCGACCATTCCATGCAAAACAACAACCTCAGACATAGCACCAAACTTCCCTTCCTCTTCTTTCTTTCGTTTCCCACCAATGATTTTCGCTCTTGCGCTTTGCGTAACAAAGCCACCACCCTCTGAGTCTGGCTTTTTCTTTTGTTTTTCGACTTTAACTTGAAGTGGGTTGACTATACCAGAGCCGCTGGCGCCCAAACCGGAGCCTTTGGTCCAACCGTATTTTGTAAGTAGTCTTTCAGCAAAGCCCTTTTGGCCTGGGCGCAAAGAACGAGGGGCATCCGCGTTTGGCTCTTGATCGGGTGCTTCATTTTCACCGGCAAACGTAGCCTCAAGTTCGGCTTCTGTAGCGGGGAGTTCTTCGGGGGCAGCTGGTAGGGTGTACCTGACTGGTGCGCGCGATATGGTTGCACCTGCATAAGCTGGGGGTTGAGGAGGTGTCGGTTGAGCAGGGGGTGGCGGGGGTGGTGGTAGCGGTGCTTGAGATGTGACCTGGCTCATCTGTAGCCGTCGAGCGTATGCATCATCACCACTCTGGTCATTGGGAACTTCAACAGCTGGCTGGGGGGCGGCTTCAGAATATTCCACTTCCGGTTCTGGGGTGCGGGCAGGCGGTTGATTGAGATTCGGAGGTGGTGCGAACTGTGGAGGAGGCGCAAATCGTTCTAAAGAGCAAGAGGCATGAGTAAATGAACACATATTTTTGAGGTCGAGTTCGCCAGGACATACTGTTCATTTGCACCCTTGGATATTCATCATCACTGCTGTCCATCCTGCTGCTAGTTCTCCGTGTCATCCGATGAGCGTACAGGCGGTCTTTCCACTCTCTAACTTCCCGTATCTTCTCATCGCTATGTTTGTATTCATCGTAACTGTTCGGCCGTGAGGGGTCATAGATGTCATCCCAGTTCTGAACAACCGTATCCGCGTCTCTGTTCTTCTTGCGTTTTTTTCTACCGCCTCTTTGACGCTTCTCACCGCCATAAAACCCATTCACATCGTCATCGTCCTGGGTTGCGGCCCAATCTGCCAGGGTAGGTTTCGTAGGTTGCTGGTTTGTAGACGTTGTGGCATTGGCGGTGTTTCCTTGATCGGGAGCTTGGGCTGCTTGCGCGGTATTCTGAGAGGTGCCTATAACAGGCGGCCTTGTGATAGTGGGTTTTGCTTTAAGCTTCTGAGAAGCTAGCTGTGGTCTCTTTGTAGGTTGGAACCGTAAAGAAGCTGTAGCTTACAAAAATCCAGAAAAGATTCCAAGTGGGAACAGTGAGCAAATCACGTCGGTCACAGGATGGGAAGGGTATATGCTCTACCGGCACTTATCTGCTGCTTCTTTGCAGCTGTGTCATCTTGCGTGTTTTCTGACTCTGGTGCTGCTGATGATGATGATGCTTGTTTAAAGGCAATGGGAGCACGGGAGATGCTTCCTGGAGACTGAGAGGGTTCTGATGTGTCGAGGAGATTAGCGTATAGGGACATTCCTCCCTTAGGACCCGTCTGCGAGGACATCTTGACGCAATGTTCGTGTTGAAGTCTTTGACATCTTCTTCACGATGTTTCTTCGTTGATGCTCTCATCGACGTTTGAGATGCCGAACTTGGCATGTTTGCGGTGTTTGCGTGGTCAGCCCCCCCCATCGGTCCGTTTTTGGGGTTTGGAGTTTTGGCCGTGCGGAGAAAAAGAACTCCAACAGATATAAAAAAGTCTTGGTTGCCGATATTCTTAGTCTGTGTTTATATTTCTTTCGTTAAATTCATTCTTGTTGATCTTGTCCATCGTGCAACAACACGCTGTCAATTCATCATGTCGACGCTCTCAACCTCTTTCTCTCACCACGGAGATAATCCCGCGGTTATCGTCCCGGGATCGCCTGCCTTCACCGCCAGCTATAGGCGGTTGGCCTCAGACATCGCCACATTCCAGCAGAAGCTGGCACAGTTGGGCGTGTCTACCGGAGCAGCTGTTTCAATTGCTCTTCCAAATTCCTATGAATTCATCGTCTCTTTTCTCGCCTCGTCTTGGCAGCGGGCAATTGCCGCTCCTCTCAACCCTGCGTACAAGCAGGACGAGTTCGAGTTCTATATCGATGATTTGAGCTCCGCTCTTGCGCTTGTCCCAAGGGGATCATACGCACAAGATGGTCCAGCTGTGAGAGCTGCAAGGAAATACCAAGCCGCTATTGCGGAATGCTACTTTGATGGCAACCAGGTCGTTCTGGATGTGAAAGAGCACGGGAAGTTGGATGGAAAGGGGAACCAGCCAGTTCTAACCGCGCAACCTGATGATATTGCGCTTGTTTTGCATACAAGTGGCACAACTGGGAGACCCAAAGCCGTGAGCCGTCACTTGCACGCTGCCTCGCACATGCTTGATACTAACAAACTACTGTCAACATAGGTGCCTCTGACGCATAGAAACCTTACCCGAACGATGAGTAAGTTGAACATTTGTCTACCTCTATATTGGCAGACAACTAATACGCTACGGTTAGAAAACATCAAAGACACCTATGCTCTTACAGAGAAGGACCGCACTATGTTGGTGATGCCACTTTTCCATGTCCATGGTTTACTTGCCGCTTTCCTCGCCCCGCTTCTATCAGCCGGATCAGTCGTGGTGCCCCCCAAGTTCTCAGCATCCGATTTCTGGGCGGATTATACCACACACAAGGCAAACTGGTACACTGCTGTGCCAACAATTCACCAGATCCTACTCAAATCCCCACTTCCATCACCTATTCCATATATCCGCTTCATTCGCTCCTGCTCGTCTCCACTCTCTCCGGCTGTATTCCACCAGCTGGAAAAGACCTTCGGTGCCCCAGTTCTAGAAGCCTATGCCATGACTGAAGCAGCACATCAAATGACCAGCAACCCTCTCCCACCAGGAAAACGACAGCCCGGAAGCGTTGGTATCGGGCAAGGTGTGGAAATAAGAATTCTCGACCAGGACGGCAAAGAAGTCCCCCAGGGATCGGAAGCCGAGATCTGCGTCCGTGGCGAGAACGTTACGAAAGGATACCTCAACAACCCTGCTGCAAACAAGTCCTCTTTCACCAAGGACGGATTCTTCCGTACAGGAGACCAAGGCAAGAAGGACCAGGATGGATTCGTGATCATCACCGGAAGAATAAAGGAATTGATCAACAAGGGCGGAGAGAAGATCAGCCCCATTGAGTTGGATAACGTCATTGCCCAAAACCCGCATGTCGGTGAAGCTGTGTCTTTTGCCATACCGGACGATATGTATGGCGAAGATATCGGCGTGGCCGTTGTGTTGAAGAAGAACGGAAGTGTGACTGCTGAGAAACTCCGATCCGAAATCGCCTCCAAAGTCGTCAAGTTCAAGATTCCCAAGAAGGTAGCTCAACCTAGTTTTTTGTTTTTTCCTCTACACTTTCAAGAAGACATACTGATTATTATTCATTATTAGATCTGGATCCTCCATGAAATCCCCAAGACCGCAACTGGCAAAATCCAGCGCCGTAAAGTTGCTGAAGCCATGCTCAAGAAGGACAACCCATCACCCAAGCTGTAGAGGGTGACTCTGAACATACTATTGAACTCCTTGCGGGTTTCTTCTTATAATATTTGTCAAGGCGGGCATATAGCCCGCCACCATCTCGGTACATGTCACGATAGATATCTCATTTGTCCATGTTTTTAGTTAGAATGTAAATTTCATTTGGATTTATCTAAATTTCTGTCCCCCCGAAAACCATAACAAAGTAACCACTGAAAGGCTACAAAGGTTTGCGAACCGCAGATTTAATCTACCAACAACCAAAAGTAAGAAACTGAAAAACCAAAAAGACTTCAACAGGGACTCAAACTTACCGGTGTAATCTGCATCTAAACCCATCAAACAAACATCATTAGCATCGTATCCAATATATATCTCTCCCTCCATCTCTGAAATAGGAACAAACTTACATTATCAATGTCCCACACGCCAGAAGTGGCATATACATCCTTACTCAAGATATCTCGAACCTCCTCCGCCGTCTCAGCTTGCACGACCAGAAAGCTGCCTTTCATAGGAGGAGTTTCTCCCTCCTTGGGATGGTGTTCCAATAATGATCCTAGTGTAGTGCCGAGGGTAAGTAAAAATCGCATGCACACATCATAGCTAGCTATATTGTGAGTATATCATTTGGAGTTTTTATTTTTACCTCCGGTTTTCAAGAACCCCGAATCCAAAATCGGGCCGAGATTGCTGAGATGCGAGCTATATCCAGATTTCAATTAATTAATCCAATCCAAATAAGTTCCTACATGAACATCCCTTGGTGGGGGGAACATACTTCCGAACTTCAATCCTCTTGCTCAAAACACCCGGCTTATCAGGCATGATGACCAGCCATTCTCCCCCCTTTGCAGTTGGATTTGCAGTGGATGAAGCCATGGTACGCAGCGGTTGAAAGCGAGAGTATTGCGCGCGAATACGGAGATTCGAGACCTGATAGCCCGTCGATCTAGTCGTGCGTTGGAAAAAGGGAGAGAGTGAAGCTGCGCGTTGAAGATTGGGGATCGAATAAGTTCGAACTGCAATGGCGGGGTGCATGTTTCTTTTGTACAGTACAGCAGTTATATGTAGGGAAGTTTATGGTGTGGTTCAGTTCCTCGGACTGTTTAACTGGGTGACTGGCCGGTTTTTGTGGGGGAAACTGACTTCGGAGCCTCGGAATGTCGAATGAAGGGCGCGGCGGCTCAATGATGATGATGGAGTTTCACCAATGAGGGAATGGAATGAGTTTCTTCAGCTGTCTCTGATGTAAGTCTGAGATGATATTGAGTCTGAGAATACGATCTGAATAGGATATACGAAATCAATGGCTGTTTTGGAGATGCCGCATCTAACCATGTGGACACTGATATGGATGGAATTATACATTACTTGCAATATCTCAACTATTCTTTGACCTTATAGCTAGCATTCTTCTATATTCCCATTTTCTGTTCTCCTGTTTCTTGCTGCTGGTTAGTTGTACCAAAATCCTACCATATACACACCCCTCGAGCCAGGTTACAAGCACTATAAACACAAAACGAATAAAAAATAAATGGAAAAAGAATCATTCATTATCTCCCACACTCAGCATCTCCCAAATGCATCTTCTTTCTAATTTCATTACCCGACACAGAATACAGGAAAGCAAAAACACAATATAACCAGTAGAACTGAACTGAAGTTCCAAAGCAAGCAGGACTTGTATGACTGACAAGGGACAAGGGGGAACGTTCTGTTTCTTTTGGTGAAGAATGGAGGCGAAAAAAGAATTTGAACAAGTATAATAAGAAAACAAAAAGATAAATAAGACAGATGGGAAGAAACGAAGAAAAGGGGGCTTGAAATATAAATTAAAGACAATAATATGGAGTTCCAGACTTGAGAAGGAGAGGAGGAAAGGTTTGGGGAGGGGGTTGTAAGATAGAGATTCGAGGGAGTCAAGCGGAAAAGGAAAAGATAAAAAAAGAAAAGGGAAGGATTCAAGGAGAGTAGGAAGAAAAGGAGATGCGTGAAACGATCAATTCAGTTTGGTTCAAAAGCAAAACAGAAGAACAAAACAAGATATCAAATTGGATTTCGATTTCGATGCCTCCCTCCGAAAAGACGTTGATTGTATTTGGAAATACCTTTCCCCAAGATGTAAAAATAAGTGTATGCAATAAAAGGTACAAGAAGTATAAGGGAAGCGCGGTGAGTGTGTGCGGTGGCGGTGGGTGGGAGAGATTCTGATTGCACATGGAGAGCTGCATCTCTCTCCCTTCCTCACCTTGTATTATGGCGGGGTGTTATTGATTGGGTTGGGATTTAAATCGGAGGAGGGGGAGAACAATTACAGCCGATTGCAGAAATAGGTGACTGGAAGTGCGGTTCCTGATAGTTATGAGGAGGGACTTGCATATATAAACTGGGGGAATTGCTTCGTCGCTCGTTGATGGCGTGGTATATTGTACGTGTATTTCTTTTTTTTTTAGTATGCCTTTCGGTTACCGAGGTTTCCCCCCTTTTCTTCGGTGTCGATATGCCAGACAACATAGTTGGGGAGACCGACCACTTGGTACCCGGCGCGTTTAGCCATCTTGGCGAAGCCTTCTGTCTCTGCTTGGTTCTCGAACGCATACGATGGGAAATTTATTCCTATGGTGGGTGTGGGTTAGCTCCGTCGAATAGGAGATAAAAATCACCGTGAACCAATGATAATGACATACCGGCACGATGTACGTCTGCCTTGACAACGATATTAACACCTCCAATACCATCTAGTTCGACTTCCTCGTCCTTATCTTTCCGCCAATCGCCAAAGGAAACGAGATACTTTCTGCCGGTGTCAAATTCCTTGTATCCCTCGACTAGAATTGTGTCTTTGTCCAAGGTATCAGCAAGCTTTAGGGCCTTCTCTGATTCGATCCAAGAATTGTAGTCGACTAAGGACATGAGTTAGCTAGAGGACTCGATTGAAGTGCAAGGAAGCAAGCAACATACATTTTCCTTCGATATCGCGGCCATCTCTATAGCGATGGAACCAAATGTCTATAGGGGAAAGAGTCAGTATCATTATATAAAGAGGAGCCTCAAAGGGTAAAACGGGGGGAAAAAGAGGCACATACTCGGGACAAGGATATCTTTATCATGGGCAACAAAGTCTTCGATGATCTTGCTTGGACTATCCATGATATCCACATCACGCCAATAGACCCAGGAATGATCCGGTTTCAACGCAGCAGAGAGCAAGAAGTTCCTGGCTTTCGCAATCATTTTTCGACGAGGGCCCTGTGCCTCGAAACCATGTCTCTCCTCCACATCCATATTAAGAGTAGATCCAAAATCCTTCTCGACAATCATCGCGCTCCTGAAGGGGATATTGTCCGGCATGGACTGCACCCTTTCCAACTCGGCAGCTAGAACGGACAAGGTGTCATCTGAGGAATCGCTGACCAGGAAAGCAAGATCGATGAGATGGTGAGGGTAGGTGAGAACGGAGATGAGGTCGAAATATTTAGACAGATGTGAAGTGGCATCGCGCAATGGGGTGAGGATCAAGACCCGCTCTTCGTTCGCGACGGCTTTAGGGGTTGATTTGATATTATTTAAATTGACGTTTTGGATCGTGGAGGAATTTACTTCGTATGCTTCGTGGTTGTTGTAGACTACTGGAGTCTGGAGATGGGCGTGCCATTCGTGCATCTCATTGGCGGTCATTCGATTAGGAGGTGTCGAGGGGCCGAAGCAGTAAAATCTAGACAAAGAGGCATTGTTAGCAATGGGAAAGAGAAAAACAGCGATATGATGTTCCCAATTCCATTTCCACTGAATCTGGGTCGAGGAGATAGATAGGGGGAAACAATGGGACAAGTAAACGAGACGAACAAAGAATGAAAAAAACGTACTTTTGTATCTCAGTCGCCGACCGACTGACACCTCTCCACAGCAAAAGAAATAACCCAGTAATAGCAACAGCTACTATAAACCGCGGACGCGACATGAGCGCAACAAACGCCTTCCACGGTGGTAACCTGGCCTTCGCGGCCTTCCACGAAATTCCACCCTTCGGGAGCAACATCGTTTATTCTGGAAAAAAGGAGTATATGTGTCTATTCAGGTTTTTTTCTTTTCTTCACAAGCAGGAGAGGAAGACCAGGGGGAAAAAAGAGATATATAATAAGCCCACCCGTCGGGGGGAGGCCGGTGGGAAGGGGGAAGTCGAGTAACTGTGCCCCCAGAAAATCAGGATTGGTTTTTTTTTTTGGTTCTTTTGGTTCGGATTTGTTTTGACGACTCGATTCGAAATTCGGATTTTGAATTGGGATCTGAGATACTCGACGTCGACAGCGACGTTTGTCTTGTGAATTGCGAGCGCTTCTTTCAATTGAATTTGGGGGACGATGGGTGTTCGATTGGCTACTCGTGACGCGGCGAATATTTTTTTTCCTTGTCAACGATTTGTCTCAGGCTAACGAGAACAGGAGAGAGAAGAAAAATTAGTATGCCAGGTTCAACTTTTTCCGGACGTCTCGGTTCCTCGATCAGAGCAGGTGTGTGGTTTACCTTGGAATAGAGGGATTGGCCGTCGTCGCAGCGCCAACATCAGGACAAGTTCAAGCAAGGGAGAAAAAGCGAAAGAGGAAGAAGTTGATTAGATACGAGGCTCTGCTGCTCCAGGTTGACGGCTTGCTCTTTTGGGACAAGCAAGAGAAACACGCTCTGATTGGCTGCTGACGCTGGTTTTTGGTGCGCGGCGCTTATGTAAGTGGCCAGAACGACTCAGGGGTGATTAGTCAGCATCTCCCCAGAACTACATTACTCCGTAATAAGGTCAACATTGGAATGAATCGCTATTATTAAAGATAATTATTACTCGTGTCGCTGTCTGTGGCCTTCAGAGAGATTGCTCCGCCATATAAAAAAACATAATACGTGTAGACACATCGGTAAAAAAAAGAATACACCAGCTGTGGAAAAGAAGAAACTCTCTCGGATTATCGCCATCAAAGAATACAGATGAAAATAACATAGAAACAGAGCCAATTTCCCATCGAAACAGTCAAATGGTCTCAAGCTAAGAAAACGGATGGAGAGTTATGATTATGTAACGCCATTGGGGGGGGTAGTCAGTTAGATAAAAAAAGAGAATGAGAGAATGGAATTTTTTTCGTTTCTTTTCTTTACAGAACAAGTTGCAGAGCTCCACCGACAACGGCGGCGAACGCAAGTCCGGAGGAGACACCCATCATGGAAGCGGCAGAGTCGTCACTTGGCTTGGAGTCACCACCACCACTGCCGGTTTCGGTTGGGTTATCGGACTGTGGGTCATCAACTTGGGCCTTGCAGGTGAAGCTACCACGGATGGAGTCTCCCTGCTTGTCCTTGAACTCTTCACAGTCGAATTTGCCGGAGGATTGCATGTTGAATCCACCACGGATTTCCTTCAAAGATGGGATTTCGACGCTAGTAGAGCACTATTAGTTTATGCATTATAAAGATTTATAGAGAAGCAAGACTTACTTGGTGAAGTTGCCGGTAAAGTCGAGAGCACCGGTGATGGTCTCAAGCTTGGGAATACCATCGACGGACTTGAGGGCAGTGTTGTTGGCAATCTGGAAAGCACCCTTGACGGTGGTGAGCTCGGGAAGAGAGATGTTGGTGACCTTGGGGCAGTCGGCAAAGACAAGATCTCCGGTCTGGGTCAAGTTGGGGGCCTGGAAGGACTTGAAGACGTTGGAGTAGAATCCGAGGAGACCATCAGTCTTCTCCAAAGATGGAAGCTCGACGGTGCTGACGTTGCGGATGGTGATGTTCTGGGCAGACTGGAGGTTGGGGAACTTGATCTGAAGGTCCTTGTGGTTGGCAGAGAAGCTGACCAAACCAGTGGCGTTGGTGATCTGGTTGACGTTGACCTCAGCCAAGTGGGCGTTGTTGGTGACTTCCATATCACCGACAGACTCCAAGTTGATACCGTTAAGAGAGGTCAAGTCGGTGTTGGTGATGCGGAGGCTGTCAGCCTTGGCGACACCCTTGGTGAAACCAAGAGTCTGGAGGGCAGGAAGGGCCTCGAAGTTCAAGTCACCGACCTCGGTGAGAGCAGGCATGTCCAAAGTCTTCAAGACAGTGCAGCCACTGAGAGCGAAGCTATCTCCAACGGACTTGAGCTTGGTAGCGGTGAGTTCGGTGATGTTGGAGTTTTTGGCGGTCAAGCTACCGGAGATCTCTTCAATACCGTCGAGAATGATACCGAATTTTTCCTTGATATCGAGCTCGATATCACCATCGATCTTGGAGCAGCTGGAGAGGGAGTCGGCATCGGATTGGGTTTCAATGGTGGTACCCTTGCCTGTGTTGAGATAGTAGTTAGTCGACTGACTCGGCAGCACAGAAATATCGCAATTGAATGCGCGACTTTAGAAATGGTTCAACTTACAGTCATCCTTTGCAAAGGTCATGGCACTAAGGGCCAGAGCGGGGAGAAGATATTTGGTGAAACCCATCTTGACTTAGAGTGAGGGCACTTTAAGCTGGAGAGAGAAGAACAACAGTTAGCTATTTGTCAACAGACAGTCAAGACAATATGTATACCAGTGCAGTCAAACGAAGCCAGGTGTAGATATAGCAGTAATTGATGAGGATAAGATGAAGGAGGAAGAAAGATGTGTGTTATGTTGTTGGAAGGAAAAGAAGGGCGATAAGAAAAAAGGGAGAGAAGTGAGCAGGAATAGAGAACACGCACACCCTGGCAACAACAACAAGCAGCAAAAGAAAGGTGACACAAAGGGGGTGATACAGGCAAGGGCGATCTTCACATACCTTTTGACAAAGAGCAAGACGATGAAGAGGAAGAAGAAGTTCAGCAGGAGAAAGAAGACGAAGAGATTTATCAGGAAACAACAGTGGAGACAAATAGGGGTACCAAGTCCAGAGGTGTATCAGTATTACGGTATTACAGACTTGAGCGAGTGGAAGCCTGAATAAAAGCGATAACAGAGAGAGAAAACAACTGTAACAACACAGCGATAGACAGTAATAGAAGAAGGTATTAGAGGGAATCAGAACGAAAGACGCCTGAGGAAAAGAGAAAGAACTTTTGAGACAAACCCAAGACAACTTTTAATAGGTGAAGTTTCATTAAGGTTCTGGTAATCTCGTGGTGCAGTTGTTGATTGGCTGCATACAGGGGGTGAAACTTGGATACATCAAGAGTGCCTGGCTTCACATGGAGATGTATATATGTACTCGGTACATCAGACAGATATCTACAGACGCAGACGCAGACACAGGCATATATCTAGACAGTTGACAGACAGACAGATAAATACCAGACAGACAGACTGAGATGGTGAAGACAGCAAACAGACGTCGAGTGGCAAGATCACACTTGGCATCGTTAGACTGGCCCAGGGTGAAATATGGAAAGATGGAAAAGATAGATCAAGCCACCAGCCTGTTAAACTATCTTGTCAAGCTTCAGACACACCAGCATGGCTTGTAGCACAGTCTCCATAACTACCAGTTCTCTGTATGAAGATATCGCCGTAACTCACCAACCGTGGCAAAACACTCGGGACCGGGCTCTCCGCAAGTGGATGTATAACTATTCCTCGCTACATATGTTCAGACATAGCGTTATGCGTGTTGACAGGGATATCCAGAGGGATTACGAGTCTTGCCGCCACAGCACAGATAGACGGGCAGATCACTACAACATGGGCCCGCTGCGGCTTCTCCCTGCCGTGTGTCATCTTGGGGGGTTTTTTATTCGACGTTCTTTTTCTTTCCTTGTTAATTAGTTCCTGTGGTTGAATGTGGCTTGGTGCGTGGTTTAAAGGGGTCACGTTGTTACGCTCCTCCCGTGACGCGCTTTAATTAATATTGCGCGATACGAGACGCCGTCAAAAGGCATGTGGAGGTTGAGGGAAGAGAGTTGCTGTGGTTATGAGAAAGATACAAACTAAATAAATAAGAATAATAATAATAAACAAGTACCTGGAACTTGGTAGCTTTAAGGTTGAATAGGAGTTAAATTCCATCCCATGATAGCATTGCTAAAGCCTGTTCCAAAGATATCCTCAACCCTCGTCTCTATGGCTCCAAGACGCTCTGCCAGGATCAGCGCTGCTGCTGTGGAAAAGAAACCGGCGGTGACAGCGCCGTCAAGGAGTGCTGTGACCAAGGCTGCAAAGAAGAAAAGTACCACAGCGAAGTCAAAGGCAGCCGCGAAGAAGGCAGCACAAGAATTCAAACAGCCTCCTCCCCCATCAACCCCCAAACGAAAGCCCAATACCACCGGCGACAATAATGACGAACTACCACCCATCCCCAAAACCCCAAACTTCATCTCTTCAGCCCGCCGCGCCAACCCCTTACGAGCCAGCACCCCAGACCCAAATCGCCCAGTCGACCCGCACCGCTCAACCGCCACCCTCCTCACTCCACGAGGATCCCATATAACAGCCTACCCAAATAACATCGCAGACGCCTCACCTACTAAGACCGGCTTACCCCGTCCCACCACCACTGCAGGCACCATATTGGAAGAAGGACTAGCCCATCTGCTCAAAACGGACCCAAGGCTTAAAGCCGTGATTGAAAAATACCCAACTCCGCCATTTTCCGCGGCCCATTTGGCGGAGGAGATTGACCCGTTTCAGTCCCTTACAAGCGGGATAATAGGACAGCAGGTCTCAGGCGCAGCTGCCAAGTCGATTAAACAGAAATTCATCGCTCTTTTTGAAAAGGGTGAAACGAAGGAGGAGGAGGGGAATGGAACAGGTAAGAATAATGAAGATGGTGATGATAATGGAGATGGACCTTATACCACTACTTTCTTCCCTGCGCCTGAAGACGTGTTGAAATGTGATATCCCCACGCTGCGCACGGCGGGCCTTTCGCAGCGTAAGGCCGAATATATCACCGGGTTAGCGGAGAAATTCACAAACGGGGAGCTTTCCCCCCGTATGCTCTTGACGTCGAGCGATGAGGAGGTGTTGGAGAAGTTAATTGCTGTGCGAGGGCTGGGGAGGTGGTCTGTGGAGATGTTTTCGTGTTTTGGACTGAAGAGGTTGGATGTCTTTTCGACGGGGGATTTGGGTGTTCAGTAAGTCTATACTGATATATCATCGTCTCATTTTTGAAGCGAACGAGGGCTGAGCTGATAATGGTATTTAGACGAGGAATGGCTTCTTTTGCGGGCCGAGATATTGCGAAGCTCAAGGCTAAAAGTGGTGGCAAGTTCAAGTATATGGCTGAGAAGGAAATGCTTGAGATGGCTGCGCCCTTTTCTCCGTACAGGTATGTGACGTTCCCGACTTGATGAATATTTGCTGACGGGTATGCAGGAGTTTGTTCATGTGGTATATGTGGAGGTGGGAAGACGTGGATGTCAGCGTGATGCAGAATTAGATCAGCTTTCGATGCATATATATATCTCTAGAATCCTAATTGGCTTTAGATAGTCGCGTATAAACATAATTGAATTTGTAACTGTAGATATAATTCAGCTTCCCCAACTCTATCAGCTAAGTGTAATATGTGTACATTTTTAAACAAAAAGGGAATTGAGAACACAGCATAGTGGAACAGTGATATTTCATGCGCCCCTCAATTGTTCGTCCTAGTTAGATAGATATTGATAAGGACTAGGTGAGGATTGGAGGGACTGGTTGATTTGGTTTTCCTATATTCAAGAGTCGTTCGAGGTGGTTGAGGATTTTCATCTGCCGATTAGATGAGAACCGTTTACTTCTTGAGGACCAACGAGTCGAGTTCGACACGCTCAGCACGTTCGCGGTTAACTTCCTCGATGAGAGGACGGAGGTATCGGATATCCTAGACACAGTGTGAGTATGAAAAGGTAGGCCAGGAATCATCTAGATAGATCTTGAGAGGGTCATAGAATGACTGACCTGCTCTGGCGTCGTCTGTTCCTCCTTGGGCAAAAGGCGGTGTTCTACGGAGAGCTAAAAACATTGTTAGTCTAATTCAGATTGTGCTTTATGGCAATAGCAGGCTGTATGAAGATCGGATGTAGATAAACAATGGCAGGATAAAAAGCCATGATGGAGCGGAGGGAAAGCGGGCTTGTAGCGGGGGAAGGGAGGAAGGCCAGACATACCTGGACAGCTCTGCGGATGCGGTAGATGCGATCGTATTGTTCTTTGGGAGGAAGTCTGTCCAATGCCAGTCGCACAGCCTCGCTCTCCTCAGGAATCAAATCGTCGTATCTGTTTTAAAAACCAATGCACACAATTTTTTAGCCTAGATTCTTCCCAACTTCATATTCATTCATCCACTCTGGCTCCCACCAACGCATCCCCTTTCATCAAATTCACCACTTTCCACCACTTTTCACTCACCTGAGACCGAGTTGTCTGTATCCGGAGGCATTGGCATACCAATTGGCCACAGGTTTCATCATCCGCTTGACGAATGGGACCTCAAAGGCCCGGGTCACAGCCTTTCCTAAAACCATGGTTGAAAACGCGGAAGCACAAGCAGAAGAAGCGAAAGATATATTCCCACCGACAACAGGCAGGGAGCAGCTGGTTCAAAGATGTGAGCGGGTGTCTAAAGGCGGTCCTTGTTGGGTGTGTTGAGGTTGTGGAAAATCAGACGCTTGGGCCAGGACCGGGAAAACGTGACCGCCATTCGCCGGCCAAAGAAGCGCATCTCGTGATTCAGCGAAAAAATCCCGAAGGCGGAGGTTTCCCTGCTTGGGGTTTCAATAGTTCACTGTTCTTCGCTGCCAGACATTCACACAACTCTGCGACTCTGACATCTCCCTACACACCGTCACTCTACCCTTTACCCATCCCGATCACCACCTTCTCTGCGAACTCGTTCCTAAGTAACCATTCGAATTCCTCCTGTCTGAGCATGGGAGTGTCCGGTTACTAGCTCCAACTACTCCGTCCGGGAGCTGCGTGGGCTCGCAAACCCCGCTGGGTGCCTCAACACCTATCGATGTGCAACACTGAGGTCACACTGGTCAGACTCGGAAGATAGACGTTGTGATTGTACGCCGGCGAATATTATTGAAGAGAACGAATACTTAGTCCTCAACACTTTTCTAGACTCCTCTGGGCGGTATCCTTTTTTTTTTCGTTCAAAGGCGGCGGGCGACGGCTTGAATATCACCCACACCCTGCACCCATGATAGGCAGCTAACGTACTCATCGATTGGGACTCTGCTTGAAAAATAACCGTCAACGATGTCTCTGGACCGCAAAGACTCGTCCCGGACACTCGCCGCCGCCTCCACTCCACAGCAGGTCTCAACCCCCGACTCCGAATCCTCGATACCTAAACTCCATCCACATGCATTACCACCTCCTGAGTCTTCTTTCATTTCCCGTCTGCAGGTTTATTCGACGCGAATACCCCAGAGCTATGTGACACCCTTCTGCGGGGCGAGTGCGGGGGTCGCATCGGGCATTGTGACTTGTCCCTTGGACGTTATCAAAACCAAGCTCCAAGCCCAAGGAGGGTTCCAGTTGAGGAAAAATGGCAAGATTGTCGAAACAGAAACGTTGTACCGTGGCATGATAGGCACGGGAAAAACGATATGGCGTGAAGAAGGTATTCGTGGGCTATATAAAGGACTAGGACCTATGCTCCTTGGATATCTACCAACATGGGCGATTTATCTTACCATATACGATAGTTCTAGGGACTACTTTTATGAGCGTACGGGTATGTGTTATATTGCCAATCACCGTGTCCTTCTAATTTTTCCTTGGTAGAGCTCTTTGTTAATGGTCCATGCAGACAACTGGTGGTTGGCGCGCGGTTCTGCCTCAGTTACTGCCGGCGCATGTTCAACAATCGCAACCAACCCCATCTGGGTTATTAAAACCAGACTCATGTCACAGAGTGTTCGGTCAAACAGCAATGGCTTCCAAGCGCCTTGGTATTACAAAAACGCATTTGATGCCGCCCGCAAAATGTATGCTAGCGAAGGCATCCGAGCCTTTTACTCCGGTCTTACCCCTGCCCTGATAGGCTTATCACACGTGGCTATCCAGTTTCCTTTGTACGAGTATTTCAAGATGGCAATCACAGGCTTTGGTATCGGTGAGCACCCCGATAGAGGTGACACACATTGGGTGGGAATCGGCGTATCGACATTCCTGAGCAAAATATGCGCGAGTACAGCCACATATCCGCACGAAGTGCTGCGGACTCGACTACAAACACAACAAAGATCTTCTCCCGCACCATCCCCTGAACAGATTACTTTCCGCGGGGCGCTTGAGGAACCTCAAAGCCTTGGGCGGTCACCAGCGTCCTCTTCCGACGGGATGCGCAACCGCCCGCGCTACCGAGGGGTTATCAGAACCTGCCAGATCATTCTCAAAGAAGAAGGATGGCGAGCATTTTATGCGGGAATAGGCACTAATCTTTTCCGTGCTGTTCCATCCGCCATGACTACGATGCTGACGTACGAATATTTACGCAACATCATACACTGGTCACAGCATGAAGGGGATAAGAAGGTAACTGACACAGAGTGTCCATATTGAAGCTTCTCTTCTTACTCATATGTAATACTATTATACCCACCCCGGCGGAACACAAGATAGTACCTGAAAATGGGTACGCCCCCTTGATTCTTCCAGGGCATTTACCAGATCAAACCAGACATGAGGGTCTCCGCTATCTCCTTTGGACATAGAAACAAAAAAGGCTGCGATTTAATACCCGATGTTGATTAATTACAGCAGGATATCCTGGCGTGTCTCTTCTTTTTCATCCTACATTGAAGTTGATGATATTCTCACTGGCTCTTTTTCTCTTTCTCTTGTTTCTTCACGTATTTAGAAAGATATCCCTGGCATTTTTCATGGCCTCCTTTTTAATCAGCAACATCGGCTTAAGCTATTTTCCTCGTGTGTATGTACGGTGGTACTTTTTCTCCCTAGGTAACTTTTATGGATGGAAGGACCAAGACCGCATATCGGTGTTTTTTGGGGGGGAAGGGCGTTTTGATGGACCAAGGATAGGGTTGACCATTAGACGTTCGGCATCCGGAGGCGGTGGTGGGAGTGTTATTTTATCCAATGTGTGCGTTAATACCCATGCGCTAAAGCGGTTTTTGTTACAGTGAAGCAATGCAGCGATGGAAGTTATATAAAGGCGTACTCGCATCGAATCAAATATCCAAGTCTCCAATCGTCAGTGCACCTCCATATATTCAGGGTCTTTAGTAGGAGGACCTTCGGTGGAAGTATCCGTAGCTCTCACTTCAGCTCTCACTATCCGCTGCTCTTTCCACTTCCTCCCCATAACTATTCATCATTGGAGCTCTTATTCTCCCACTACCAGCCACCCTATAGTATAGAAGTTCGCATGCCTTCGATTTCAGCGTGTATCACCAACAGATATTTCCCCGGCTTTCTCGCTGTCTCGCAGCATGCAGCAATGTTTTGAACCCCTAGCATTGTCTTACGACCTTGAGTGCCGGTCCGATTTGTAGAGAGATTCATATTTTGCATTATGCCTCGCAGCCGCAATGCTTCGGAAACAATACCCCGTCAAAATAACGGCCATTGTGAACGCTGCGATGGGGACGTGTAGTGACTGGCAATCAATCGGGTTAGCTATGAGGAAGATAGGGTTGGTAAAAAAGGGGAATGGCGCACTTACCCGTTTATTACGGCCTCCCCACCATGACATTTCGGGCATGGTTAGTGGTAATTGTTAGTGACAATGGTTCAGCTGGAGAGTAGCTCGTCTGGAGCGCGATCAAATTACAGAGGACGCCGTGGAGACTTGGACATGCAAGGTCGGAGCAATGTCGGACCGTAACAGTTGGAGTTTCCAGAGCAAAATCGTTACCGACCAACTACCAACGATTTAATACTGAAGCTGTTTCAAGTGAGAGTTCAAAATATATAGATTAAATATATTGTACATGATAAAAATATTCCAAAGAAATAGAGGGCAGAAGGGGGGACAAAAATAAACACCAAACCCCTATCTAAACGCTAAATATCAAGTCTATATGCAAGAAGGTGATGCACCATCTATATCCATACAATGCAAGAGGTAAGTTGAGTTCCTAGAGACAGAGGAGCGATAGGCATCAACGATAATTTTGTTGGAAAAAAGAGAGGGAAGAAGTCTCTCGGGTGAATCTTTAATTAGCCATTCCTAGCCTCCCCCTGAGAGAAAGCCATTTTTCATAGGCTTCCAGCTTGACTTCCACGCGTAGGTAATTTGCCCATGCACTGAGGAAGCGGAGGAAGTTTCGTGGCCATAGAATGCTTCCATGCTCGGAGATAACCTCCAGTTGCTCAGAGAGAACGGTGGAGGAAGCGTATTTCGCTAGGATCAGGAATGTGCGAAGGGGGCCGTGGCGGGTATGTAGGTTCTCATCAAGACTTCGGGCTACATAATCATGAGGTGTTAATCAAACGAGTTTTGGTGGAGAAAAAAAACAGAGCGGGAATTCAATAACTTACTCAGATCATTAGTTTTGAGAATCAAGAGAATGATCCTAGGCACCTGGCCTAAGAGGCTGACAAGTTCCTGCAACATTCCCTCACCCATCGCCTCTGTGATAACTTTCTTCTCCGAATCTGATCGTGATGATGCCACATTCTTCGTTAACACGCTATAGTCCCTACCGGTAATCGCACTCGCAAAAAGAGGGAATTGGTCGTCCGTGATGCCCGCGACTTCATATGAGTATTTACGCATGTCAGCCTCATCTCCGTTGATGACCGCAAGCCAAAGTTTGGCATAGTTCCTTCGTAGCTCCGTTGGGATATCACGGTATAAGCCATGGTCATAAAGTATGATATCGAAATTCGGCTTTCGTCTCGACGTGTTTAATCTGACTGCGATGTTCCCGCCATGAGGGTCGCAATGGAGCGGTGCGCCCTCGCTGAAAATCATTTCGTTAAATACGTGTGCCAACGCAGCGGAGACTTCGTCCCTGTCAATGTTGTTCGCATCTAGGTATTCTAGGTCATCCGGGCGACGGCCGGACAGAAATTCCATTACTAAAATGCGCTTTTTTGCCCAGATCACTGCGAAGTCACAATAATGTTAGAACAGGAGATACACTGGCAAAAATGGGCGTGCTAAACTTGGGTGGGGCTTACCGTCGGGAATCACCAGCGGTGCACTCGACCTTTCCATGAAATAGTTGCGAGCTCGTAAAGCATTCTGGCCTTCCATCTGAAAATCCAATTCCTGCGGCAACGAAAATTCCATCTCGCTTGAAAGCCACTCAAGATCATATTCGGGAAAGAAGCGCTTTAGCATGGAGAAAGTGAACCGTGTAAGGGCGAGATCAAGAGGAACCCACTCCGCCAGGGCCGGGTGCTGGACTTTTACCGCTACCTTCTGGCCAGTCTCCTTCAAGACTCCAATATGTACTTGGGCAAGAGAAGCCGCACCAATAGGCTGAGTCTCGAAGCTAGAAAACAGCTCGTCTATCCTATGACCTGTATCCTTGATAAACATTTCCTCGACCGATTCAAAAGACGAAACAGGGCATTTGTCCTGGAGAGGGATGAAAGTCGTAGTCCATTCGATCGGCAGTAGGTAGCCCATACTACTCAGGTGCTGTCCCAGCTTGATGAATATCGATCCATTCTTCTCCAGGACTCGTAGGGTTCTCTCGGCGCATCGCTTGTGGCACTTCTTTAAAAATATATCGCGCTCCTCCTCGGATTTCGTATCTTGGTTCAATGTTACCCGATAACTAGATTTCAGACCCATTCATTAGCGTCAATCCTTTCCAAGATGGTTTACAACGAAGCACCATGGCGTGACAGCCTGGTCTTCACTCACTCGTTGATACACACTGCCAGTGCGCTGACAACCCTTCCAGTCCGCTCCATGGCAGAGTACGCATGCTTGATATCATCGGAGAATATCAGCGCAGTCGCGCCCAGCGTACCACCGGCTGCTGCATATTTCAGTCCCTTCCTCGACCTCCTCCCTCCGTTCGTCTCTGACCCTCCGTCTTGTTGTCCTCCGCCCGACACGCCCTGAGAAACTGATGCGAAATTCGCGCGGTGCGTCCGAGAAGCTATCCGGGTAACATCCTGCTGTCGCTTCTGAAGGCAACGGCGACAAGTCCAGAGTTGTTGGGGGAAAGACCCATTTGGCAGTACCCTTTGCGAAGTGCCGAGCAGGGGATTCAGAAATGCCCGAGGCAGGATGCGGGCTTTCATAGCCAATTGAGAGTAGCAGCGCGACAACAGGAACAACTTTCCTCTATATCCTTCTTATTAATCTAGGGAAAGGATGGATTCAAGTTATCATGGAGAAAATAGTTCGAGTTCCCTTAACGCGTTTCTTGTCGGCAATTTCATTTTCCGCCGATCCGCTGATTTGAGGCAAAAAATTTTATTCGGCAGCCAGGCACGTGCCGATAGAAAACGGCGAGGAAACTCAGAGCGAACACTGCAGCAAAACTACTATGAGTGGCGGATAGAGGGATATAAAAAGGGTTCAGAATCAAACATCTTGCATATTTTTGATCAGCTAGACTCCGTATTCCTAGGGACGCTCTCACTTCTCATTTTAGACAATCAGACCTCCAATGCAATGTCTTGAAACCCCAAATGCTGGCTGTACCCCTAATAAGAAAAAGCTATAAAACCTGTGCAGAAGAGGGGGAAAAAATGCAGATGGATCTCGCATAACCAACAATAGAAAGAAAGGAAATTTAGGCCGTTTCCTGATCTACTAGCCCAGCAAGATCCCGTTAACGCCAACACGATGCAAACCGATAGCTGGTGCCCAGACTCCGCGTCGAGCACCAAAACCCGAACCACTCGAGCAACTACTACGATCCAGTCTGAGCCCCAAAAACGCCGGAATCGCACTATACCCACTGTATTTTAACTCTGTGTCCAATCAGGACCGGCATTCGTAGGCCTCCGTCGCCGTGGCGGTTGAAGGAAGGACGACGGGCGGGTAGACCCAGGAGTCCGAAGCTCTTCCTTTGATTGAGACATAGGGAGGATCTGTTGTGACAATCTATGAGCTTGACGGGATTTTCCAAGCCCGCTGTTCCCCAAGCCACTAGAGAGAAGGGTTGGATTTCTTCCATCCCGACTTCCAGGGCGGAGGCCGAAAGAACCGTCGACGCCATTATTCTGGCGGCGGGGTGTTTCTCTACCGTCATAGTATGGCTTCGTTGCACCTGGTCGTGCCGCCTGGGGGGTAGCCGGCATTGAGTGGCTTGAGATGAGGCTGGGAGGAGGGCCGGTCGTTGTGCTTCTTCTTCGAAGTGTTGGCCTTCGTTTAGAACCGTTGAGACCGTCGCTCTCTTCGCTAGATTTGATGAGTTGACTTGCTAGCTCCCTAACTAGGACTCGGGAGTCCTTTTGCAGCTCCTTGATAGAGTCGAGGATCCCGTATCGGCTAAGTAAGCCACATCGCTCTTCGCAAGAATCACAGATTGTTGAGAGGATACGCAAGAGATTGACTCGTACTGCTGGTTTTGTGTGATTGAGTTTTTGTCCGATCCGTTCGAACATATCCGGACGTGCAAGGGTAGTAGCGATCGCGGGGCTCAGACGCAGCAGTTTTTGGAGCGGCTCAAGAAGATTCTCAAACGCATTTGCCTTGGATATAGTAATGCATCGGATAATAGCCACGGTAAAGGAAGTTTCTCCGTTACGGCTGTCGAACAGATGTTCCTCAACTTTAGCAGTCTCCTCTTGAAGCCTAAGGAATAATAGTTAATCAAGCTGTCCACAACGGCAGACGGGATGAAATGAAGCTTACCAAGTAAAGATTGCGTCGAGGGCGGTGACCTGCCAATATGGGTCCGAGAGCAATGATATGAAAAACGATAAACCTTTATTCCGCCACAGCTCGCGTCGGCCGACTTTTCCTGAGTGAGCCATGTCACAGAGTATAGGGAGGGCGAACTCTTTAAGGGGGCGCTCAGTCTTGACAATCTTTTGCAAGAGAGGTATTATGCCATTTAAAGCAGCGTCTTCCTGTCGCGACTTGCTCAGCCGACACATGTTATAGATTGTATTCAAAATCTGATTGGAAACCTCACGGAAATGAGGCTTTTTCATTGTTGACCTCAAGAGCTCGGTCAGGACGTCAATGGCATTGGAATTTTGAAGACAATCCAAAGTGGTTGATAACATAGATAGGTTCTTGATAAACTTAAGCATCGTGACTTGAGGCCCGGGAGCCATACGCTTCAATTCTTTGAGAACCCCTAGCAAGGTGTGAGTGGGATTGCCTCTAGCATAGCTGTGAGAGAACCTTGGAACTTACTATGCAATACTGTTCTTTCAGCGACCATCTCCTTGACGTGGCTTTCAGCCTGTGAAAAGATGAAAAAAATGTTCGCAATACGCCCCTGGCAAAGCATAGCAAGTTCACTCTCCTCCTCATCCAATACCCTACTCAACACGAGCGACAGGGGGTCAAGGACGGAATTTCTAGATAATATTCGGCAGAAGTCATTTTTAGGCGTAGATCCCTATAACGGTAGATTGTGTTAGCTCTCAAAACGAGGCTGAATTTCTAGCTGAAACATACCTGTAGCTCAAATACGCTCCATATTCCATTAACTCCGATCAAGACAAGATCCCGTTCATCTTCATAGTCGTCCTCTAAAAACTCAACCAAAACGTTCAATCCACCAGCACTGACAAACATCTGCAACGTGAGAGTTGACGTCTGATACATTTGTTGAACGAATGCAGCAGCCTCGAGACGGATTTCACGGGGATACTTTTTTGATGCAAATTTATTGATAATTGGAATGCCACCAACAAAACAAAGGTTTTCTTGAACCTCGTAGTCCTTAAAGATAATCTATAAAAATGAGTTAGTCAGGGAGGCTTCAGCCCAGTCGAGTAGAAAAACTCACGGCATTGACGATTTTTAGAAGATTTGATATGACGTCTCGGCGACGACATGTGTCCAAAATTTCGAGCATAGGCAGCATTCCATGAGCGCCGATAATGACACTTTTTGTTTCTGGCATATCGGAAAATATCATCATCTGTACGAGTCAGCTTGCATTCAAAAATAGCCTAGGAGGAAAGTGAACACAGACCAACTGTTCAGATATATCTGCCAAAACTTCATCGTCTTGGGACGTCTTGAGTGAGCTAACTAAGCCCTCTACTTGGGTTCTCAATCGTGCATATTTATCCCTAGCAATATTGGCTTCTAGGTCCATTTCGTCCAATCCTTCTTCAAGTTGTGCAAACGGGTCATCTTCGTCGTCGATATCACCCAACCAGGAGTTGTTTGAGTGTTTAGTATGCAACATTAAAGTGCTACGGTCAGAGCCTTCATCACTTTCAAGCTTGACAAGACTATCCTCATCGTTCCCTAGAATATCAGAGAAGTCTTCGTCGGTTTCATCTTCGGCAAATCTCTCTATCTCTATAGCCGAACGAGAACGGGTTATAGGTGTTCTTTTTCGTCGAGCCTGCGGCTTTTGTGGGGTATCGTCAGGCACATGTGTATGTGCAGTTTCGAATATTATCGAATCATCCGAATTATTAAAAAGGTTGGCGTTTTCGTCCTGCGCCGTACCCTAAATTGTAGTTAATTAAAATGTGTTCGCTCAGTACGGCTACGGTGGTTCACTTACCGGAGTCAACGATAGTTTACGTTCAAGCACTCCATCATTAGCTTCAATGAGATCAGAGTAGTCCTCAACAGAATTTTCCTTGTAGAAGTTTGCGGGTCGCGTTTGCTGATTCGATTTCGTGGGCCCAGTAATTGAAGCAATTATTGGACCCTTCCTTATTACTGGGGTTGGCAGTTGCCGATGCCTCGTACGTCGCGGAGTACGGGATGGTAGGGATTCCTCTTCGGGCTGCTTTCTAGAGACTGGTCGAATGGTCTGCAACGGGTCGACTTCGACAGTGTCAGGGGTATCTTTGAACTCGAATTCGTGATCGATTGGGGCGTCCCCTCTCCCCGACTCGGACATCCCTTCGAAGGAAGCGAAAGCCTTGAGTTTTTCTGATGAAAGCATCCCAGCAAAATTATCCTGTGGCTTCAAATGCGGTAGTTGTAAAGCGCTTGGAGAAATAGCGGAATCAAAGTCATCATCCCAATTATCTTCATTAGAGTGTTCATGAGAACGCAATCGCTTCGCGCTGTTCACATTCAGTGACGAGCCAGGTTCCCTCGGCGGAGCAGCTAGAGCGTGTAAAGAGTCTTTGCTACCAGGAATAGGGCTTGATAATCCAGGTTGTTGTGGCTTTCTGGAAATGCTGGCGTTAGGAGAACGGAGAGCCTCATTCCATTCCTGGACACTTTTAACTGCTTCCTCGTATTCTGTGGATTTAGTAGGAACTACCGAATCACACCGTCGAGCATTCACTATCCAGGGATGTTTGAGTAGCTTCCGAGCCGATACTCGAAGATTTGGATCCTTCTGGAAACACTGAATGAGAAAGTCTCGTACAGCCTATTGATCATCAGCATCAACCCATATATAATGACGTTGAGACACAAGACAAACCGGTGAAGCTCCTTGGGGAAGAGGGGGATGGTCATCATTGACAATACGAAATAGTGCCTGCATTGGTTGAAATTTATAGTACGGAGGCCTGCCTTCAAGTAGCTCGATAACGGTGCAACCAAGACTCCAAATGTCAGATGCCGTACTTGCGCCTGACAGCTCTATAACTTCTGGTGCCATCCAATAAGGCGTCCCAACAACGCTTGATTCATGGAGGCCCGTGGTGCGACTAGCAACTCCGAAATCTGCCAGTTTTACTAAACCTTGTTTAGTTGTAAGTATGTTTGCGCCTTTGATATCCCGATGTATGACACCCTGTTCGTGGAGATAGAGGAGCCCGTGTAACACTTGCGACATGTATAATCCAACAAGGTTTTCAGGAAATCGGCCAAAGTTTTTAGATATTGAATGCAAAGACCCATTTTCGCAGTATCTATATCGTGAAATACCTCGTTAGTAGGAACTGTAGGTCGAAAGTGCCGGCCACTGGGACGTACTCAAGTATGATATTTAAAGTTTCCACAGACTTCACGAAGCCATGGTATTTGACGATATTTGGGTGCTGTGGGAACTGTGGTAAGAACCGGTTCCTGAACCAAGATTTGAAGGCTGGTAAGCGCACTTACATCTAGATTCTTTAGCAAATCTATTTCTTGCTGCGATAACCGAAAAGTTAGAGGTATTCCTTCAAAGGTAGAAGTTGAGAAAAGCACTCACCATGATCACTCTGAGCTCACTCTTGGGAAGGTCGACCAGCCTGATCTGTTTTACAGCAACTGTCTCCCCGGTACCCCAATTCAACGCCCGATAGACCGATCCAAATGCACCTTTCCCAAGACAGTCCCCCAATTGCTATATTTTGGTCCAGTATCAGTCTCCACGCCGATATCAACTAGCCGCAGTAACTTATCAAAGCAGCAGCCACGATACGTACAAAATCTGTGAGCTCTGCAACATCTTTAGCTGACGACTTTGACTGCCTTTCCTTCTTCGGCGGACTAGATCCAGATCGAGACAATTTCAACTTTGAAGGTGTATCGGGACGTCGGGAAGGCGGGCGAACATTCCCAGATTCATCGGATCGGGATACCATGGTAGCGAGATTTCTGTTTGCTAAAGCGGATATGTCGCAGATCGGACTTGCGGTGAGAAGGATGACAATGGAGAGAAATGGATCTTCATGTCAGGTAGCATGCAGAAGCAGCATCCATGTACTATCCGTCTACTTTTGCTCAAGCGGGAGCTGAGGTTACGCGACAGAAGAGAAATATTGGTTCTGGATAAGGGCGATACGAGCGAGAACGGCCTGGTGAGATCTCAATCAGTCAGTTCACCTGTAAAAGAGAAGATATAGCAGTAGAAATTTTTTACTCATGAATATTTACCAGCCAGAATCAAACCCATCTCAGTCTCTATGGGCTGGAATTAATCTGTGGTCGAGCAGCGCTCTGCTTATCACAGGCGGGTGAGTTGTGCCCGATGTTTTGTTCTCCGCCGCAAAGGCAAATTAAGGGTAGGGATGACGCAGTTAGCTCGTTGGCAGGCGGCTGCAGCCACAGCGCTTCTGTTCAAAGTGCCATGCAGTTGAATCCTCAATCTACACCATCACGCGCATGCAACTGTACAGCTATGGGGGTTGAGATTCAAATATTTGTTTTCCTGTCTCTCTATAAAATCTATATTATTTCCCAACACCAAACACCGGTTTTTTTGTTTTGAAAATAACACAACACTATCCAGGTTTTCCCCCCAATCCCACAAGGTTCATCTTAAACAGCCCTAAAAGTCTTGGGAGCAAGCCATCGCAAGATTGGTTTCAGGTCAGCCACTGCGCGTATTTATTTCTTGGAGACTTAAAACAATCATCCGTGGCTTTGTTGACCGATTTCCTGTGTGGCAACAGAGTCTTCTTCCGCTTTACGTAGTAATCGCAAAACATCAGACACAAGATATAGGCTACCAGCAATGATTAAAGGCTGTTCGTGAGAGACTTCATTCGCCCAGTCAAGCGCCCGAGCGATATCGTACCCAAAGCGCTCCGTCGCTCCAATAGAAGGAATATCTCGAACCATTTTGAGAAGCTTCGAGGCTGGTACACTGCGTACCCAAGGCATTCCATCCACAGGACCGAATTTTACCACTGCTACGTTGTCTCCGGGTTTGATCAGGTTTCCAAATAATTGTTCCAGATCCTTCCCTTGAGACGCCGCAATAACCCAGGTAACATTCACTCCAGGACGGCGGAGGCTTTGATCGACATATGATGCTAAAACTTCAGCTGCTTGGGGATTATGTGCACCGTCGAGGAGCGCCCTTTCCTTCCTATCTACAAGGGAGCTGAGGTCGATGAATTGAAGCCGACCTGATCGCGGGTTGTGGGAAATATACCGTATTAAATCGTCAACTTTGATGCCCGGTCGAATATTAGGTAGCGCCTCGCGTAAAGCCATGATCGCACAGGAGATATTGGCACGTTCGTGCGGAACCAAACCAAGGGCGTCGAATTTCCGATCTAGATTTGGAAATTGCGCATTTATATCAGACGGGTTGGTGAAGAGGGCCGGCGTCTTTGTTTCCTCCGCATGTGCCCCAATAACCTCCCTAACTTCGGGTGTGTTTGTTCCATCGACAACACAAGGTGATCCGGGTTTCATTATGCCAGCCTTTTCCCGCGCGATCTCCCCAAGTGTATTCCCTAACATAGCCTGGTGGTCCAACCCGATTTTGGCAATGACAGATACCAGAACATTGGTCAAGATATTTGTGGCATCTAGTCGTCCGCCCATTCCCACCTCAACAACACCAACTTCAACCTTCTCATGGTGAAAAATTTCGAAAGCCGTCGCTGTCAACAGCTCAAATTCTGTGGCACCGATATTTAAGTTCGTATTGCGATGATTAACCTCAGCCTCAATGCGGCGAAACAAAGGCTCCTGGACGACTCGTTCGTTGATAGTGATACAATCCCAACGGTCGATTAGGTGAGGAGATGTAAAAGTACCGCAACGCACCCCGCCGGCAGTTAATAAGGTCGATACATATCCTACAATTGATCCTTTGCCATTAGTGCCGGCGACATGAATGGCCTTCCAGGAGAGGCTCTTCTGCTGAACCAGTCGAGAGATTCGGGAGAGGCCTAACTCAATCATGCTCGGCGGAGGGTTGTTCAACGTCTGATTCTCGTTCCGCCACGTTCATGACTGTTATTTTCTTAACGCAGTGTAGTCATCGTCAAGCTTGCTCATTTGGCTGAAAGCGAGAAATCCGTCCCTCGTTTCCCGCGGGAATTAACCGTTTTGAGTCAGGCAATTTTCACACGTGACATGTCCCTTACATCATCTCTTGGCATGTCCGACACCCAACAATCGACGCCAGGATCTTCCCCAGATGCATCTCCATGAAGCATTCATGCAGGTGTATGTAGTTAGCTGCTGTCAAACGATGATCAATCTCCTTTCCAGAGGCGCAACAGATCTGATAGCCGCTATTCCTGGCTTCGTATCGCCGCTAATTTACGAGCATTCCTTCGTGGCGGTGCAGTTCATAAGGAATAAACCAACGCCTAGCTGACGATGCGTTCAAATAAAGGCTCAAAAATCCCCTGAAAAGGAGATTCTGGACTTTGAATTCCACATATTCCTCTAGCATATGTTTGCCAGCTTCAGCTCAGCACATGCTTTAAGCGTGGCATTTCTGTTGATAGTATTGGCTACTTTGTATTTGAACATCGACACAAACACCAGATTGAACAAGAACATGTACTGCAGCCTCATGTCCATTTCTAGCGGCCATATGCAGCGGAGTTTGCCCATGCTGGTCAACCATATTTGCATTACCTCCTCTCTCCAACAAAGCCTCAATAACATTCACACTCCCCATTTTAGCAGCATAATGCAACGCCGTAGCTCCTGAGCTATCCCGTGCATTGACATTAGAACCAAAGCCCAACAGGCACCTCACGACTCTGCAATGGCCGTTCTCTGCGGATAGATGAAGTGCGGTTTTCCCCGCCAAGTTGCCTTCGGCTTTGCTATCACCCGATGTCCCAAAAAGTTCTGGAAGGGACGACGTGATGGCGGTGCAATTACCATCATTATCGTGTGGGTCAACGCTCTCGATCGAGTCCAATGTACCACCTGCTTCCGTGGAAATATGATCGTGAAAGCCGAGGCCTGTCTGTATTGGAGGTTTTTCCGGATGCTTTTCATCCTGCTGGAATATACTATCTGGCGTCATAGAAATAACCGATGATTCGAGCTGATTCACTACCGTTGTTCCGCTCGTTCCTGGCTCTATCCCTTTCAACCTCAGGCTGAAATTGGAGTCATCCCCCAGCGTGTCGGTAGGCTGCTCAATAGACTCTAACGAATGTGCACCTGCACACGTGTCACTCTGTTGAAGACTGCTATTATCACGCCATGTATCCAAGGGAGATGGAGTACACCCCGTGCCTTTAACACTTTGAGTGTGGAACCTAGGGATTAATGAGTCGGACTGCCTCCGATCCCTTGAAGCCCAGTGATCGGAGCACAACAAGCGATTATCGCAAGAATTGGGGGTCTCGTATGGCCTGAGAGGACTCTGTGGAGATAGAGGCTCTTGCATGGGAACCGTACTCAGCGGGCGGAACCATCGATCCGCCGTGTTTTGTTGAGCAGCTTGAATCCGTGTATTCATGCCCTCGAGATAGTGTTCACACAACTTGTCCCTCGCGCTCTCGCTACGCTTTCTTTTTCCTAGAGGTATAGTCAGCAAGAGAACTAACACTCGGCAGGATGGTACATTGGAGCAGACGCACGATGGTTCCTCTGAGCAATACGATTTTGAAGGCGACGGCGCTCCTTACCCGTCAGCTCTCCAAGATCTTCATGGCTCCCTCCCTTCGTCTCACGAATCTCTGATGAGTGTCGCATGGATAAGGCCAATCACTCATATAGAACTTGGAGAAACACACACAGGCATCTTGCACATTTGCTTTCAAGCCACTGATATATGCGAAAAGTCACGCATAAGTAGCCAGGCTAACTGTTCAATTAGGCTAGGCTACCTGGCGCAACTTTTATTCAGCCCGGGCTGAAGAGCACCTTCTACCACACCCAGTTATATACCGATATTCGGTTTTCAAAACTGGTGGAGCCAAGGAGATACCGGGCCAGAATATTCCTTGATAACTTCCTTAGGCCAGGTATTCCACCCAACATGGGCATGTTATAGTATGCTTATACATATGGCTCAACATGCTTAAGGATTATGACGATCTTTTCCCGTGGGGTGGCTGCAGATTGCAGAGTTGCCTGGCAACCTGCGTTTGAAAACACCTTCTCCTTTGGGCGATGAACCTCACTATGCAAGGCCTTTCTTCGTTTCGTCATTTACCCAACCTTACCTTAACTTAAACAATGGTTATAATGGTATATCCATAATAGGGCAAAGGTCTGAGTAGGATCAGCATAAAAGGCAAGTTGACGCTTTCGTCTCTCCACTGGAGTTTAAGTTTAACAATCTTATATAGAGTGACATCGCTATTTTAGTGCCCCATCGATCACTCTTCTGAAACCACTTTCATGCCACAAATCCACACCCCTTTGTACAGGTATCCCAGAAGCCATATCTCAACCAACTTAACCTCGTCAACCCCGCAAAATGGCAAAACAACTTGTCACCTGTCACAGTTCTTGGCGCTGTGGTTTGGTGCAGGGAGTTTTTTCCAGCCTTTTGCCGTGTTTCAAGCGGTTCTGGGCTGAACATCCGCGCCACCTGGTGAACTCAGACGGACATGCAAACACGTCCCCAAGGCTTTTGAAATCGCCGCTCTTATTACAGCCTTATTAAGACCCGAACGGAACATTATGACGGATTTTATCATGAATCTTCCAATCGACTTGCCAGGCCACACTTCTCTCAGCGTGGGGAGAGGAAAGCTTAACGGCGTTTGGCTCTGATCTTCCCGGTGATACCCGTCGTATTGATGCCGCTCTCTGAATGAGCGGCTGGGCGGCCAACGCCATTCTTACCCACGTTAGCGCCATGTGGCTCATATAGAGGTCCTACGTATGTCTCTTTTAGCATAAAGTCACATGACAACAGGATCCTGAAGCTTATGGCGTGGAGCTACACTTCTAGCCTGCCAGCACAAATACAAATACCTCAAATGACGGGCTACCACTACGGAATTTGACATCAGCCGTGTTGCAGAAGCGGTGAAAGTTACCTGGATTCTTCGCACGAGCTGTGGAGAATAGCTATCTATCTCCTCATCCCTGCAAACCATGCATGTACCATGCAGTACAGCTAATGGTCCTAATAAAAAAGTTAAACATTCAACACTTTCCCTCTATGGAAATCCGGACTTCCCGTCGGCATTCCCACACATCCTTGACTCTCATAGAAAGAGGATGTTTTTGCTCTAGACGTCGGCTGAACATACCAGCGTCTGCTACACGACACAGTCGCAAACAAAATCAATTACTTTGCTGTGTTGATCTTATAACATCACGATGCTGAAAATAAACTCATTCGATTCGTGCTTATCATAATGACTGGCTACTAACTACACAACACTCAACACCCCTTCGGCATTCGGTGTCACCCCGCTTCCAACACTCACTTTTACTTGGAATAAGAGTCGGTTTCATCATCATCGGCGGCGGCGGGGGGGACAGAATAGATGCCGTAAGCGGCGGCTGCTTCGCTTCGCTTGGAGTAAGAATCGGCCTCATCGTCATCAGCGGCAGCTGGAGGAACGGGGTATATTCCATATGCACCATGTCCTCGCTTGGACTTCATGGAGTAAGAATCTGTCTCGTCGTCGTCGGCGGCGGCAGGAGGAACAGAATATATGCCATAGGCAGCGGCTGCTTCGCTTCGCTTGGAGTAAGAATCTGTTTCGTCATCATCGGCGGCGGCCTGGGGAACTGGGTACAGTCCATATGAAGCATGGCCTCGCTTGGATTTAGCAGCGTAGGAATCCGTCTCATCATCATCAGCGGCTGCTGGGGGGACAGGATAGATGCCGTATGCTCCATGGCCTCGCTTGGATTTAGCGGCGTAGGAATCCGTCTCATCTTCATCAGCGGCTGCCGGAGGGACGGAATAGATGCCGTAAAAGGCTGCGCTCTCAGCTCTCTCAGCCTTCACGGAATTTGCCTCAGCTTTCTGGTATGACGATCAGCAATCTTTAGTCATGTCAATTCTAGAACGGTGAATTTACCCCGATGGGAGAGGCAGAAGTGACAGTCGCCGCAAGGAGCGCGGCCAGAGTGTATGAGTACTTCATCTTGGTAAGTTTGCTTGGGGGAAGGTTTGGTCTCAGGACAGGAAGTGTAAGAAATTTTCTGTTCGGTGAAAACACAAGTTGTAGTCTTGAATGATTTCCTTTTTCTATTAGAAGTAGTCTACTGTCGACCTTTTAAGCAATTGTAGCCTTCACCAACGCTTTTCCGACGGAAATAAACATCGACATCGGGTATTTAATTATGCCATACCCTCATCCTTCGGAGAAACTAAACCTGGCTGAGGAGATATGTATGCTGACCTTTGCTCATGCATAGGCTTTTCGAGCCCATGTCATCAAGGTCAGCGATGTTGCTTTCGGGGGTATCCTCCTTAAGGTACACCCCGCTGTATAAATGATATCCCTGTTACAATGGCGAGTTGTTCTCTGCCTTACCCTTGCAAAGCGACCCCAACTCCACAGCTACTAGGAGTGTCAGCGTGGGAGCCGGGAATAGCCAACAGGCCTATGTCCCGCACCAAATGCCAGCAGGCAGCGAGCTGTTTGATATTTCCCGCCGTCTCCGGGATATATGACATGAGATCATATGCCACGTTAGTGGAGATGTCAGAAAGCCATACGTAACAGCAGCAACATATCAAGGAGGAGACCGATTTATCGGGGTTGTCGCTAGATTCTCTCTGTGATGAGCTTCCCTAGTCGAGAGTTCACTCTGTCTGAACATCACCATGGATATCCTTCAAAGGAACAAAATGGACAGCACCAATACTAGCGAGACGCGGTCTTCCACGGACGATGAAGAGTCAAGCACACTTCTCAGCGGCTTAAGGCAAAAAGACCAGAGCAACACACGGCGACGAAAAGTCTTATATTTTGCGGTGCTTCTTCTTCTAGGCCTCTCGGTTTTCTGCAACGTGATACTGCTGCTTTCTCAGTTCGAAGGCCGGGATTTGGATAAGATTTGCAGTTCCTATACTCAGCTCTACCGTATGTATATTCAATGATGCCCAATGGAGCACTTCCATGCTCCTATTCCAGGGGAAGTTTTGACCAGCTAAATTGGCTTTCTTTATACAGCAACATCACCCCTTTCAAAGGATGTTAAAATATCGTACGGTGCCGTGGATTTTAACGGAAAATTCTTTAACGAAACGATATACCGCCAACCCCCATCGCCTGAGGTTGATGCTGCGTGGTATGACCTCGGTGTTGAATGTATGTAGCGCCTTTTCAAACTACAAACGGAGCGAATAGCAAGAAGATACGGGAGGAAAGACTGACCTAAATTGATGACAGACGATGCTATTATTATTCCGGAAGACGAAGCAGAAAAATATGGAATCCAGCAAGGCCAGGTGAAAAGGAAAGCGTCTCAGGGAGGCGGCTATTTTGCGAACTTTGAAGCCCTTCATCACCTTCATTGCGTGGTAAGTACTGACCATATAGCATTACCACATACTTCTCAACGTACCTTTGTGCTAATTTAGATCAGAACTTGGCCCGTCAAGCTACCTATTACAACTATCCCTACTATAAAAAGCTAGGAAACCATGCATTTGGAAACGACGAAGACATCCTCCGAGTACATATCAGTGAGTTACGATTCATGCTCTTCATTTAATAAGAGAATTCTCCCTTTGCTAACATATATATGCAGGTCACTGTCTCGATACTCTTCGACAGCAGATTATGTGCACTGCGGACACTGGCGTTTTCGGCCAGTGGTGGGTGAAGGACGCCGGGCCTTTCACCGACTTCAATACGCAACACAAATGCAAAAATTTTGATGATATCCGGCAATGGGCGAAGGAACATCAAGTATCAAGTGATGATGAGGTTGAGCTTAGGCCTGGCGATGTGATATTACCCGTGATACCTTGATTCATTGAAAGCCCGTTTTATGTTTAGCTTCCAAAATAATCTATGAGTTGACGTGACTTCGATATGCACGTATATTTTGATTAGATGCCCAATAAATTATTCAATGTACAATAGAATTTTTATCATCTATGCAGACAATCAGATCTTAACATCAATCAGAATCTCTATCATCCAGGCGAACACATCTTCCAAGCCCAAACTCAACCTCCGACTTTGCGCCAACTCGGTGCGCCGCATCCGCGATAATCATGCTGCAATGATTGGCATGTTTGAAGTTCAGAACCTGCTCGTGAACATAGACCGGCTTTTCACCCTTTGCGACTCGTTTACCGGCTCTGACCAATTTCCGCCAATCATACAAGCAGTGCGCACGATGGAATTCCTCCCACGTATACGCCATGAGGCCGTCAAGCTCCTGTAGAGACTCCATGGAGATAGGCGTGGTGAAATTTTTATCCGCCCACCACGGAAACGGACCAGACGCTTTAAACTCAGCTAGATCTGTGTCATTCGAGGCTGACTCGCGGGAATATTCCTCATCGAAGCAGGCTGGCGGTATCCAGGCGGCGCCCATGAAGTCGAATTTGCACCCGAGCTCAATTGCCTCTTTCCTTGTCTTTCCGCAGTGCATCCCTAATTTCTGCCCGGATTGAGATGAAGACGAATTCGGCATGTCTTTGGAGTCCGAGCTCTTATCCCATGGCTTTGTGAAAATTGTCCAGCCAAGAGCAGCTGCTACAATCAACGTAGCGAGAGCAGCTATCCATCGAATATAGGTTCGTGAGGGCGGGTGTCCTATCGTCTTTTCTCGGCTGGCATTGAGTTCTTCGTCGGAGCTTGATGGCACCTCGTGGTATTTCCATAGCTGTACCATTTTCGTGTGATTGGAAGCGAAAGACTAGAGAAGTAAAGAGGTATATAGGCGTGGTGTAACTTGTGTTATTGTTTTTTCAAAGCATGGGAATGAGGCATAGCTGGTGGTGATGATGATGAGATGGGAGATGTCCCTCTTCTCCAGCCTGTTCGGCTCATAGATTTAATCGCCATGCCGAAGTCCTATGATGACGGCTTTGGCTAGAGCCGGGACTTTCCAGGTGGAAAAGTCGATATGCATGCTGACTGCAGAAATACAACGTCCTGCAACAACCCCTGAAAACCACGCTTGTTTAGCAGGGTTTCGGGGTACACCGACAGAAACATTCCCCCACAAATAACCCACCATACCAGCCGGTGACCCCTCATTATTTGTTTCTCTCCGGTTGATTGCAAGGTGCTTTGTTGGGGGCGAAGAAAGAGTTTCCCGGAGGTGAGGTGGATGATCCGGTGTTCAATTTGGTGGGAGCCATGAGGTCAGCCTGGTCAGGATGCAGAGCTGATCTCTTCACCAAAGATCGTCTCATTCCACGAGCTTCCCATGTGGCTGTGAAAATCAGTGATCGAACACTCGTATATACCTGTGATCCCATGCAAACATCCGTTGACATGTCGAGCTCCAGTCTCTAGCATGAGAGGTTGATGAGCCTTTTGGCTCAGTGGCATGCTTAACAACCATCGATAACAAGCACTTAAAATTAAATGCCTCGAAGATAACCAGTGAGTTGCTGCTCTCCATAGAAGCTTTGCTGTCAATTTGTCCTTAGAGTCCCAATTGCCTGTCTAAATGCTCAGGATAGAGCTTCTGCATCATATTCAAAAAATCCCACCTTGGCCAAAATACCCTTGCACAATATACTTATGGTTCGCAACTGCTATTTATTGCAAACCATCATCCTCGTATATGCCGCCAGCTTTCCCCGTCCTAATCTAATGCTGGGATCCTCTTTAATAGCTCTCCTGTCGCTTAATAGAGAGCAAATAACCCATTTTTGTCATCCATCACACATTCAAAAATACTGTTGCAACAAATTTTAGGGAAGAGCCATTTGGTAATGCCGTACTTCAAGACCACAATTCACTTTTATCGAGGCAACATCAGGTAAAGCTCTCTCCGCAGTTTGGCCTGCAATCCCACACCATATAACAATACTCACACCGGCGCATTTTCCCCATGGTCTCATGCAAGCCATTAATACAGCACACTTGGCTTATCGACTCACCACTGACTGAGTGACACGAAATATATCATCCCACCATCTCTTGATGATGCTGGGATCATGGCTTTTCAGTGCTGCACAAGGACCAACCAGCATGCTCCCCGTCCTTCTGTTCGTCGGGTTTACCATCCATTCCAATCTTATAGATAGCCTTCAGTATATACTCAGATTCCCTGTTGATCATATGGAGATGCGGTGGATGGGTCCGTCCCCGGTTCAACCCATGTAGATGTGCACAGGTACCCAACGGCTCCTCGGGCAGAGTCTCAATACGGCTTCACGGGTTGTCCACCAGGCCATGGTTAAATTACGCAGGCCCCTGCAAGTCTAGACGAGCAGACTTTGAAAATCTAGCTTGTTACCACTCACCATGGGAAGTAAGGACGAGTGTGGCTGCATAAGTTCATATGCGTAACTGGAAGATATCTGCATTATTGCTCGCTGGAAATGTCGAACCATAGGGTCTTTGCCCGTTATCATTGAGGCTCAACCGCTCCGGTCGAGTCGAGGAAATAGTCAACTCGGACATAGATTAGTTAACGCGGCCCATAGTAACAAGTTTCAAGATTGTTTGAACTTCTGCTACTGTAACAAGTAAGAGACTTGAGATAGCTTCGTGATACGTAGCGACTGGCCAGTTATCAGCAAAGGTAAAACAAGCGTCTTGCCTGCGTTTCAACTCCTTATCATATTGGTCCTTGACAGAGCTGAGGTCGACCGTTTGAGTGGTTTCGTTGTCTTCGCGCGTCGCGACATGCATTTTCTCAGCCAATAAGCGCCTCTCATTGTCGGCGCGCAGCTTCATCACGTGCCAGCAGAGGACCGAGCACTGCGTCACCTGATTGGTCGCCAGTTATTACGCAAATACGCGTATTGTTACTCGGGACACAATTCAAGCCGCCAAAACCCCCCACCTAAACGCGGTTATCTTTGTATTGGGGCTGTATTTCCCGCCTCCTCGCCCAAAAAGGCAAAACGGGAGGCTAAAAAGGACTTTAACGCTGCAAAGATCACCAGCCTCCACCGTCACCCATCATCATCACCGTCCGTCAACAACTCAAGCAGCCCGTCTCTCCTGTATTTGAACATCCGCTTTCATCTTGCTTTCAATCCCAGGTGAGGCGACTGCTGATTCCAAATATAATACTTTGGCTCGACTCTTTCTCCCATCTTTGCAATAATGGGTATTCCGTATGTTCTTTGGTGTTGCTTTTCCTGTGTCGCGCCGAGCTACCTCTGTAGCCTGCCGCGCTGGTGCCTTTTGCCACCCGCCGTTTATTTATCGATAACCCAAGCTAAATACATTGAATATCTACAGACTCGTTTATGAACCTCTATCTTCTCGCTCAGAACAAAATCCAAAACCAGATCCGACGGCAGTCACTCGCTCACCAATCCGACGACAGGGGGCTATTAGACGCGCTCGAGTTCAAGGAAACTCCTCGAGAAACTCTACCTCACGCGGCAGCGGTTTACCACCTTACTCCTATCTGTCGCACCTTGCCGACCATTTACATCATCGCTTGCACCATGGAGGTCGAGAGTCGGATCACGAGCCGACGCGCCCGTCACGCAGAACAAGAAGCCCCATCACGCGCGACGCCTTGCACTGGGCTCCGCTGTCACCGCATGTTAGCAGGCGCGAGGCCACTAACAGAAACATGAGAGACTCAATTCGTCAACTGTCTGAATTATCTGCCATGAGATTGGAGGCGACAAGGCCACCGTGGTCAATTGAGGATGTATCCCATTCAACTATCCCTACTATCTCACCTCCTGGTCACCCATTCCGGACTGGTCATCGGGCCTCGCTTACCCCAGGGTTTGCACCGGCACACCCACCAGAGGCAGGCTTTTCTATACGTGCAGGCGCCCTACCACCAAACATAGATGAAGACTTCACCATAGAAGGTACCATGGATGCCAGTATGCCCCTGTTACGCAGAGTCGGTCATAGGTCTGTCACAAGTGCTCGAGACTCGAGATCGCCGCATCCTCCTATTATCGATGGCCTTGGCGATCGTGATCGGAGTGTCAGCCTCGATGATGAAACCGATACGCAAAATATCTGGGAGAGGTTGCTGACTACCATCCCACCGGACGATCATCTACCAAGTGCTGAGTCTTCATTCGCATCTGCAACGGCAACTGCATCGAATTCACTCTCTCGCAATTCCCGCCGTTCAAATTCAGCCACGTCTACCACTACCCCAGCATCGTCCTTCGGTGCTGAGGCTCATGCTCCTCATATAATTTTTGGGATAGACCCTGATTTGTCGGCACACTGCGAAGGAGAAACAGACGGCGATGACACTGAAACTGGGTCTGACCAGGGTGGTGAAGAATGGTTGCCCGGAAGTCCTCCGCGACTAAGATCTGGGTTAATGCCTTCAAATACCATGGTACGCCATGAGCGACTACGCCGTGAAAGAGCTCGTGAAAGGGCTCGTCGAAGAGCCGAAAGAGCTGAAAGAGATCGTGATCAACCTAGCCAGCAACAGTCTGACAACGATACTCCAACGGCATCGGCCAGCGCATCGTTCAACGCAGATAATATAATCTCCGATCTTCAACAGGTGCACCGCATCCTCGACCACTTGGTTCGCCGAGACGACATCCCTGATGAATGGTGGGCGACTGCGGGGCTCTCTAGGACTATCAGACGGGAGTTGAATGAGAATAATAATAATAATCGTTCGGGTGATGCAGGAAGCTGAACTGAATGGCTTTCGTACCCTTTCATACGCATTGCATCTTGACACTCGAGTTTGTTTATCCTTTTTAGCTGGGAATTTGTTGGAATACTGCTTCGTTGAATTTGTTTTACCAGATATGATGAGATCGGTCATAGCATGTAAGGGCGTTTACAGGTTGCTTTTTAAAGATTCAGATGTCTGTTTTTATTTTTCAGACACGCTTTGATATTCACGGACTGTTGGCATTTTGATATATTTCCAATTCATGTATTGGTTTCTTTTACCCAGTTTCATATGCTCACTTTCGATGTCATGCCTCTGGATTTTCGCAGCTTTTTCCCCCTAAGATCGATAACTACATATGTGTTCCTGTTGCACGCAAGGAAACAAGCCGATCAAGGCACTTACTTACCTCCTGGCTTGCCACCAGCGAGAAAATCGAGATCTGCTTCCGAACTTTTACCCTCTGCCGAACAGCTCGACCCCTATTCATCCTTTTCAACAACATACCGTAGCTTTATTTCGCTGACCTTGATATTCGAGATCTATCATTCCGCCCGAGATGCCTGGTGCACTATGTCTGGGCTGGAACCCCACCAAAACTCCACGATGACATTCGTCCGACATACTTCTAGGAACGATATACGCAACTACACCACGTTCGATCTTTATCAGTGAAACAACCAAGAAAAGCACTTAGACAACTTGAAATATTTTTTATCCATCTTTAAATTAATCACAGTTAGACGTCTTCCTATTCCAAATTACTTTCCCCGCCTACTGTCATTTGAAATCTATTGAGCTTTTCGACTTCATCCAACCACCCTAAAACTTACTACCAGCATGGAGGAACAAGTCGAGCGACTCGTCGCCAAAGCATGGGGTATGGTAGCATCTTCCACCTATAGGGCCTGCGGTTCAAAGCACTTTGAAGCTGACAGACTCGCGGCGGATGACAAGACAAGCTCCAAACCACCCCGCCTTCCGCCCGCTACATGGTTGCAATCAGCGGTATACCAGGTTCTGGAAAGACCACGCTGGCAGCTATCATGGCACAGCGAGTAAATGCAATCTACAGCAGGGAGAACCCCGGCAAGCCTCCCATATCTACAAGTGTCTCGATGGATGGATATCACCTGTCACGAGCCCAGCTTGCAGCCATGCCCGAGCCTGCGTATGCCATCGCCCGACGCGGTGCGGCATTCACATTCGATCCCGTCAAATTTATCAAGCTCGTACGCGCGCTACGAGAACCCATTGGGCAAAACACAGTAACCCTATACGCCCCGAGTTTCGATCACGCCGTCAAGGACCCGGTAGAGGACGATATTCCGATTCCGGTAACGGCGAGATTGATATTTTTCGAGGGAAACTATCTTAGCTTAAATAAAGAGCCGTGGAACGAGGCTGCGGGTTTAATGGATGACCTGTGGTTCGTGGAGGTTGACTTTGATGTTGCTAGAAAGCGACTGGCGAAGAGACATGTCAAGGCTGGTATTGTGAAGAATGAAGAGGAAGGTAATCAGCGGGCGTTACAGAATGATTTGGTTAATGGCCAGGAGATTGTAGATTATCGGCTGGATGGCATATCTGAAATCATTGTCAGTAGGGAAGACGATGAATGGAAGGCTGAATAGGCGGAGTGAACGAAGCCATGAGTGTGTACATATCGTGAAGGCCATCGCCACGTCTCTCCTTTCTCATGTTCGTAACAGATCGATCTAGGCTCGCTGGGCAAATTGCTGGCTACACAAGGAATATTGCAGGAGTCCGCGGCTTAGCCTTGATCAGGACTAGCGGTGTTTGAGGTTGCTGGCTCTTGGCAGCGACTGTGACAGCTTCAACCCTTTCTTTTCATCTCATCTTCATCTTCATCTTCTTCTTCTCTTCTCGTTTACTCTCCAGACCGAGTCTAGTCATTCATTTATATATATTCACACTCTCTCTATCTCTCTTTGCCATACGCTCCTTTGGAACCTTTCGCTCCCTTTCGAACTAGATCCAATCCTTTAAATCTCAGTTCTTAAAAACCGACCGAATCGCCGCCATGTTCGCTGCTAAATCTTTTCTTTTCATTGCCTTTTTGGCGCTGTTCAATATTGCGCTTGCCGCTGTTCCTCCTGCGTGCTTGCTCGCATCTGTCGCGTATGCCTATCCTCGCATCCCATCTCACAAACTCCTGATTTCGGCTACAATTGAGATTGAGGGATTTTCTCTCCTCTCTGCTATACAGGTTCTAATACATCTCTTATTATCAGATCATACGATGATCCTTCCAATATGAAGAAGCTCTGTGGCTCCGAGTCCAAGAAGGTTCAGAATGCAATTGCCAGCAAGTGCTCGGATAATGAGGTCAAGGACGCCCTCAAGGCTTACTCCGCCGCCTGCAAGGAAGCCGGTCAGGAAGTTGGTATGTGATAGACATATACCCAGATATCATATAGTGGAGGAATACCGTGCCTTTAAATGCTACATTTGGCTAACCGTGTGTTTTTTTACTCGCGATTAAAGAACTTATCCCAACCAGCACTAGCGAATCCAGCACTGGAACTGCTACCGCGACCGATTCTGAGACCGCTACTGGAACCTCTTCCGCCACTGCAACTGGTACCGACCCATCTTCAACCGGCGAACCTGATGAAGATGACAGCCAGGGCCAAAATGGCGAGTCTCCCTCCGGCACTGGGCCCGATGCCCCCGCCGAAACCGACAACTTGGGACATGCAACTAAGGCAAACTCCCTCTTTGTCGCTGCTGTTGTTGCCATGGTTGGAGCCGCTGCTGCATTTTAAGTCGACAGACGCATTCCCCTTCCGAATTAGCCCAATGTATATTCTACGCGCGCATCGCTATTAATATAGAGCTATATACAATATACCATAGAAGGCGAGTGTGCTTTCAATGCAGAGCGGTTATAATCATCTAAATTGCGTGTTGATAGGCATTTGGGAGGAACCATGCTGAATATAATATCCTGATTTTATAGCGGGCTTGATGTTCTTTTGTAACCCTTTCGAGTGTTTCTGACCAGATAGCCGAGCTGGACTCGACATTGCTATAGACAAAATACAAGGTGCATCAACTCATTATTCTAAATATCTTGCTGCCCTACGTCCTCCAAAAGCCATCTCCTTGTAATCAATTCTCTGTCCGCATGTCTGCCTCAGGCCCCTTTCTTTTCGCGTCTTTCGCTGTGGCAAAAAGTTGATTTGTCAGGCATAAACAACACCCACGTGACCGTACCACTTTATTTTCGTGATGAAAAACGCCGCGTCGTTTGCGGTTCGACGCGTCGAAAGCCTTTAAATTTGCTTCTCTTTTTCTTTCTTCGCGTTCTCTCATCTTCCTCCCACTCCTCAACGCCCTCCTTACTCTACCTTACACTGCAACTTCGGCTTTTTGTGTTTAATTAATCAGGAAGATACTTCAATTCACGCCTACCTTACAATATACAGCTGAGCTGCTTTACTAGAACACATCATCACGTCAAGATGTTCGTCTACAAGAGAGGTAGGTCCAGTCTCATCCTGAAAAGCCACCCGGCTCATTTCCAATATGGCCTTGGGTTAACAAGCTAACCTCTACTTAAGACGGACGGAAGGAGCGTGTGCAGTTCGACAAGATCACCGCACGAGTGTCGAGATTATGTTATGGTCTCGACCCTGAGCATGTTGATGCTGCCGCTATTACCCAGAAAGTGATCTCTGGTGTGTACCAGGGTGTCACCACAGTGGAGCTGGATAACTTGGTATGTTTTATCCACGATTGCTAAAAACAATTCTTGTGGCTACTAACACTGCTTGCTGTCTTTTAGGCTGCTGAAACCGCCGCTTACATGACCGTCACACACCCTGACTATGCCATCCTCGCTGCCCGGATTGCTGTATCAAACCTCCACAAGCAAACGAAGAAACAGTTCTCATCTGTGATAGAGGATCTCTATCACTACCGAAATCCCAAGAATGACCGCCCCGCTCCCATGATATCAAAGGGAACCTATGAGATAATAATGAAGCATGCCGACGAGCTCAACTCGGCTATCCTGTATGATCGGGACTTCAACTATCAGTACTTTGGCTTTAAAACCCTCGAGCGGTCATATCTGCTACGAATTAATGGAAAAGTCGCCGAACGCCCTCAGCATATGATCATGCGAGTTGCCGTTGGTATCCACGGTGAAGATTTGGAGAAGGTCTTGGAGACCTACAATCTCATGTCCCAGAAGTATTTCACACATGCTTCGCCAACCCTTTTCAACGCGGGAACGCCCCAGCCTCAGATGGCTTCGTGCTTCCTAATCGATATGAAGGAAGACAGCATTGAGGGCATCTACGACACCCTCAAGACTTGCGCATTAATCTCAAAAACAGCTGGCGGAATCGGTCTGAATGTTCATCGTATCCGAGCTACCGGATCTTACATTGCCGGAACTAACGGCTCTTCAAATGGCATTACTCCCATGTTGCGAGTTTTTAACAATACTGCGAGATATGTCGACCAAGGTGGCAACAAGCGACCTGGTGCTTTTGCCATTTACTTGGAACCCTGGCACGCGGATATTTTTGAATTCCTTGATCTCCGAAAGAATCACGGAAAGGAAGAAGTTCGAGCTCGCGACCTATTCCTGGCTCTCTGGACGCCAGACTTGTTCATGAAGAGAGTAGAGCAAAATGGCGAGTGGACACTATTCTGCCCCAACGAAGCACCTGGCCTTGCCGATGTATATGGGGATGAATTCGAGACTCTCTACGAAAAGTAAGCTTAACATCTTGATTTTAGATCACCGGGAACCAAATACTTACTGTGATGCAGATACGAGAAAGAAGGCCGAGGCCGGCGATCAATCAAGGCACAGAAGCTGTGGTACGCCATTCTCGAAGCCCAGACCGAAACTGGTAATCCTTTCATGTTGTATAAAGATGCCTGCAACCGAAAGAGTAACCAGAAGAATTTGGGAACTATTCGAAGCTCGAATCTTTGCACTGAAATCGTCGAATATACCGCTCCGGACGAGGTTGCAGTTTGCAATTTAGCTTCCATCGCCCTGCCCACATATGTAGATCCAGTCCGTGGTGAATACGATTTCGGCAAGCTCCACGAAGTTACTCGTGTTGTGGTCAAGAACTTGAACAAAATCATTGAAGGAAACCATTATCCCGTCGAGGAGGCTCGACGAAGCAACTTCAGACACCGACCTGTTGCAGTTGGTGTCCAAGGTCTTGCTGACGCCTTCCTTGCCCTCCGGTTACCCTTCGACTCTCCTGAGGCTAAGCACCTAAACATTCAGATCTTTGAGACCATATACCATGGTGCTCTCACTGCCTCGTGCGAGCTGGCAAAGTCCCTGGGTCCTTATACTACTTACGAGGGCTCTCCCGTTTCTCAGGGTATATTGCAATACGATATGTGGAATGTTACCCCTACCGATCTCTGGGACTGGGATTCCCTAAAGAAGGACATCGCAAAATACGGAGTCCGTAATAGTTTGCTTGTTGCCCCCATGCCGACTGCCAGTACAAGCCAGATTCTCGGTTTCAACGAATGCTTCGAACCATACACTTCGAACATTTACTCTCGGCGTGTCCTCGCTGGTGAATTCCAGGTTGTGAACCCCTGGCTATTGAAAGATCTCGTTGATCTCGGCCTATGGTCCGATAACATGAAGAATCGAATCATCGCTGAAGGAGGTTCCATCCAGAACGTTCCAAACATCCCAGCTGATATCAAAGCTCTATACAAGACCGTGTGGGAAATCTCACAGCGAACCATTGTCCAGATGGCTGCTGACCGTGGTGCCTTCATCGATCAATCCCAATCGCTCAACATTCACTTGAAGGAGCCAACTATGGGCAAGATCACCAGTATGCATTTTGCGGGATGGAAACTTGGTCTCAAGACTGGCATGTACTATCTCCGTACCATGGCTGCGTCCGCACCTATCCAATTCACCGTCGACCAAGAACAGCTCAAGGTAGTTGACACCAACATCGCACGTGCCAACACAAGCATGAAGAAACGCCCTGGTGTGTCTGGCTCATATTCAAGTGCCTACTCTGCCGTCCCCCGACCGATGTACGACTCCAAGCAGCAGGGCGGACAAACAGGTGCTCAAAACGGTATTATCAAACCAGTCTCAAGCCGCCCCGCAGATGATGATGATGTTGTTCAGCAACCCACTGTAAAGCCAACCGCAGATGAAAATGAAGCTGCCGAAAAGCCTTCGGAAAATGAAGGTTCCAACTCCGATGAGACAAAGGCTGAGGGACAGTCTGAAGAAGACATCTATTCACAGAAAGTTCTTGCATGTAAGTTCGGCTTCTAACCCTACACTGCAACATATCAGCCATGCTAATTGACCTCTCCTTGTGATTATAGGCAGCATTGAAAATAAAGAAGCCTGTGTGATGTGCAGCGGTTAAGCCACTGAATGCACTAAAAAAAAAGTAAATATTCCCTATTCGGCATCGGATTAGCTGCCGCGGCATAATGGTGTTGGTTAGTTATGTATCACCAGTCGTGGTCTGCTGCCCGTATGACCTTGCAACACCCTTTTTACAATGTTAATGAGCGAGATGGCATTTTTATTTTGTTTCTTTTGATGGTATTTGGACATGTTTTTTCTTTTCTTTCCACCCCCCTTCCACCCCCTTTCATCTTGCTCGATCTCCAACCCCTACTTAATGCACGTTTACGGTGTTATGGACATGATTATGTTAAATCTCAGGTAGCAATAAAATTTTCAAATAGCTAAACTTAGTATGTCCGTCCTATCTTGGTAGTAAATACATATATACATTGCGTGTGAAAAATAAGGGATGAAACTATGTTCGCAGCATGGGGTATCAAGACGGCGGAACAGAAAATAATGTAAAAGGAAATGAGCAGAAGGAGGTAAATAACAACATTAGATGCTAAGGTATTAGATGATGTGACGGGATTACCAGAATCCACGTCCACACAGCGATAGCATAAAAAAACACGAGTGGGGATTTATTTATGGGCGCACATCGTCATGTTGACGACGAAAAGTGCCTAGCCGCCAAAACTCGGTCGCTTTAATTTGCGGAGAGCGCATTCGCGATGGCCAGGCTGACAGGGAACCCTGTCTAGCCTGCCGAAAACACTGCCTGATAGTTTCTGGAGATGGGAATATCGAGTCTTCATTGTCTGGCGCGGGGAAACATTCAGGCTTGTGCCCTAATATTCTATGGATTCGGCTCGTACAGCTGATATCGTGCAGGCTGCTGGTTCGAGACTGTCTGGTTTTCTGCTCCGGGTCCACCTGACGTTTCACTGCTGGAGAAGCGTTGAGATGGATCGGGAAGACGATACAGAAGATGAAGAGAACGACTTGGATGATAAAGGAGAATTGGATGCCCTGCTTCCTGGCGATGAAATGTTGGATGACAGGGATGAGGGTGCCGCCCGATGCAGCTGAGGTGAGCAATGCGCCGGCTGTCTTGGTGAATTCGCCCATCCCTCGGAGGGAGACGGCGAAGGTTAGGCCGAAGATGCCACCGCCAAAGAGATATATCATGACGGCAACAGCGACTCCGCCTGCCCCTTGGATGTTCATGGATAGGATTGCAAATATGGCAATCCATGCATAGAGGAAAAGCAGAATGCTTCGTGGTTTTGCGAAAAGTTGTGCACCCACGGTTAAGAACCTCCCAATTGCGAAAAGACCGTATCCGAGGGTTTGCATTCCAAAATCATCGGCACTAAGAATAAGACAGTTATTAGCCTGCGACTATCTGGGGTGTAATAGTATCATGAAACCGAGTGAATACATACTCTGGTTTGACAGCCGAAACTAATTTTCGGAAATTGATGTCGACCCCTTCCATGCCACCTAGGTATAGGAATTGAGTTGTAACAGCCAGACCCAGCGTGATCCAAATGACGCGAAGGTTCCCGAATCTGGCCAGATTAGCTGCTCGGCGCCTGCTGGAGAGCTCAACCAGCTCGGCATCTGAAACTTCGGGTATCGGTAAATAATAGACCATGACTGCCAATAGGACTTGGAAAAACGATATTCCAAAATAACACCACTGCGCACGCACCAATACAGCGCCATTGGAGTCGAAATCAAGTAGTAACCTCTGTGCCAAAAATGGTGACAGACAAGTTCCAACAGCCTCAATTCCCAGAGACATGTTTAGCCTCATTTCCGAGAATTTAGAAGGCCCGCATAGAGCAATGAAGGTGTTTGCGCCGGCTTCTAATACGGCCAAACCGGTCCCCACGAAGATGTTTATTACAATGAAGGCCGCGAGGGATCCGACCGCCACAGAAGTCCAGAATAAAATCACTCCGCATGCGTAGGTACAAAGGCCTACCGTGAGAGTCGCCTTGAAGCCATACTTCTTCAGCAATAGCATTGCGAGACAGGAACCCACTAGGTAACCACCAGAATGCGATGCCCGTGCACCGACAATTGCAGCGCTTCCGAATTTCATAGCATCGAGAATCGCAGTGTTGAGGATTTTTATCAAAGTAAAGGTAAAGCTCTTGAAAAATACCAATGCTGTTATAATAATCCACATAGGGAGGGACTCTTTGTAATCCATATCGATCATGCTTTTCTGATTCTTAAACTTAACGAAGTCGAAATAAGGTGTTCGGGTATTGTTCTGCGGTGCGGCTGTGCTTTCCGCTCCCAACGCTTCCGGGCAACACATTTGACTTCCTCCATTCGTGGCCAAGGAGTTCGCGCATTCCATCCGGTTATCGTTTCTAGGCTCCATCGATAAAGAGCGCAGGGTATCTGAATCCCTATTGGAACCTTGCTCGGACTGTGATTTTGCCGGGTAATGGATGGAGCATGTTATAGTGTCGGTTTGACTGACATTTTCCGCATTGTTGCGAAGCAATTTCGGAAGCACACGAGTAACGAGCGGTTTTAACGTGGGTACACTGGCGCATACAATTCCCGCGTTGACCCCAACAACAGACCAAACTAAGGACCACGCAGAATACCCTTCACGTTAAAGAAAGTTAGAGTCCTGTACACACCAGAAAGAAAACTAGCTCTTACATGAAAAGTCCTCTTGTACGACATATTCCTCCCCATCGGTTTCGGTACCACCGCTGAGTCTTTGATATTGGCCAACAGAGGCACTTTGCAAATGGGCGATGCGGATAACTTCAATCACAGTAACGAACAAACCGACAGAAAAAGTAATTACCAGAATCACTTTCTGTTTCAGTGGTAAATTCATCCGTGTAATAATGGGTATTGGTAGCAAGAGGATCGCAATATCGGTGATAACGTTTACCGGGACGGATGACAAATATATTTTTACTCTGTCGACACAAACGGCGTCGGTAGGTGTGGGATATATGTATGCTGCATTGACCGGGCTGCATCTGAAAATATTTAGGAGGGTGATTGCTAAACCAACAACATTCACCACGACGAGGGTCGCATAGGTAGCCCAGCGAAAGACGCGATGGCGTTCCATCAAACTTAGGTAAAACACTAGGATGGATGTTTTGGTTGCCATCAGGGCTGGATTCTATTTTCAATATCAAGAATTGTAAGTAGTCTCGTCCACATATCCTTAAGGTACGGATAGTCGCAAACGTACATAGAGAACCGAGGCTAGATATGTCATCTTTTCAAGTGTTGGACGCTCGCCTGGTGATACATCCCATTCGTGTAAACCGAGGCCGATTTGGGAGCTGTAGCATATAGAAACAGAGAATAGCGTGGCAATCAACTACTCCTGTTAGCCAACCCTATTAGATAAATATATGAACATGAGTTCTTACCCAAGCATAAACCATGATATAATCATGCAATCCAAACACGCGAACAACAAGAGCTCGTGAGACACAACGAAGAGCCACGACAACCGTCGATAGAATGATGAACACAAGGCTCACCGTAAAAACGGCGGTTCTTTGGTCATCCATCGCTAGGTTCATTCAAGGGGTTCGGTATAAAGCCTAGAAGAGATGATGTTGCCCGCAGAGCTGCAAGCCGCTTGAAGATAGGATAAACTGGAAGTAGATGAACCCAGTGATAAACAGCCACTTCTCACGGACTCAAGTGCAGACTTCATCCAACAGAATAGCCACACAGTCAATCCGAAGCAGGGCCATGCCTAGAACAAAAGATTGAAGCTGATCGTAAAGAAAGGAAGAAGAGAACGAAGAGAAACGTGGGAAGCAAGGAGTTAAAACAAAATGAAACCAGATGGATAACAATATCTGGGCGCTATAAAAAGGAATAAAAAACTTATAGCCGACTCGCGATGTCAAATGCACATGTGTCATAGGCACGAACATACAATCCAAGGCTATATGCATGAGACGATCGGTTCGACCGAGTATCCACCACAGCTATGGATACCGCGTGCGAGATAAAAAAGAAAAGAGGTAAAGTTCCGGATATAGCTGGGCATATTGAAACAGCCCGCCACTCGAAGCTTTGAGAATGGGGAGCTGTCACATCAGATCAGTGTTGACTTGGCCCACGATTTACGATTAGCCCATGGAGAAAGGTGCTAGTTCAAGCCTCATGCCGTATCGATGCAGCATGACAAACTAAATGACGCCAATAAAGTGGATATTTGAGGTATGCATGAACATCTGCTTTGGATTGCATCTCCAGCCTCTTGAAACGGATCATGCTCTAAATGTCCGTTTGGCATGGGCATAATTCAGTTAGTGCTTCCCAAATCTATAATGGACAGCAACGGAATACTGAGTCTTGTTTCTTTGGACTTAACCATGAGGCTGAGCATGTAAAAGATATTAGAGAATATCTTGTGGGTAAAGAGAAAGATAATCAGTGGTGATGCTGATGTTCGTCGTCGTCGTCGTGATGAGGTTGAGGTTGAGATTGGGTTTGCGATAAGATAACACGGCAGGTGGGTCACACGCGACCGCCGCCAGCTTTTCTTCAAGTAAACATCAGCATTTGCTGGAGTGAAGTTTTAGAACATGTGTCAAAAGACATTGTTCTAAATCCATCGTTGCTCTATATTTGACATCCCCGAAGTCTCATAGAAGGATTCTTGGGATTGAGCCGCAGCAACAACCCCCAACGGATGTTAATTTATCTGTCACGTTTTGCTTAGCCGCTCCCTCTGACATCTCTCCAGTTATATCCACCCACCTTGCAGTGCCATGTAACATACGTCGGCAATCGTGAATCCTTCCAACCTACTGCCAACAAGCCTGTTCGCCTCGATGGCCACGCGGGTGTTATCCCCTGGATCCCTAGTCTTCGTTCGATTTTCTAGAGCCTAATGGATCTGATGCATCATTAATCAGAAGCTTCGGTTGTTTCACTGAACCCCACATAAAGATAAAGACCTTAGAAGCCCTGTTCAAGAGACAGAATCACCTCATTTCTTGACGTTAGTCGATGTCCGGCGTACTCGGTGGAAACGAAGAAACATACCTTCTTCTTCTCGAAGGAAGGTGGACTAGTTTTCTCACCTGCTCTAAGCCAGCATATTCAAACATCTGTTCTTGTTCACAGCTCAAAGGTGCATTTGGACTGTTTGTATCCAGGCAAACAAGGCGGTATATCCCTTTTGGGAAGGAGCTAAGGCTGTATATCACGTGATATCTATATCGACCTTTCCTACCCAGCAGTCTGCTCAGGCGTGATGTGCACTACAAAATGGACTGCTTCGGATTTATCCTAGTCCCATTATTCGAATTGCAAGAATTCTCTCTGGTAGAGAAGTTGATCTGTTGGCATGCTCCCCGGCAGTAGTTGGTATGGCCTGCAAGGCGAGCAACCAAATCAAAAGCCCTCATGCCAAATAGCTTGATGGGCCTTGAAATAGTCGAATCGTCATTGTCACTGGTATCCAGAGCTTTTCCAATTTCCTTGCCCTTCTTTTCGCATTCAAGATGATGAAAATGGGCGATGAGCTGAGATCAACATCCTCCACAAAGTTCTCCGCATATCTCTTGTACCGTCTACTCAGCGCCTAGTTCAATTCTCACTCCATTATGAAGAAAGCAGGCCAATCACCACCCAGGGTCTAGGCAGCACAAGCTTTCCATCTTATCAGGATGACCAAAAACTGGATGCCAGTGTGAGTACAGAAGATTAGATCCGTTGAGCACGTACATAACCACGTGATAAAGCCGGCCTGCACCCTACGATCAACTCAATCGAGTACTCAGTGTCGGCCATTTCCCAGACATCATGGACACCAACGCGCTCATTGACATTGTCCACGAAGTACAGGGCCAGCTGTGGGTTGACACGGTGAATGAAACTCATAGGACAGGTCGGCTCTGTCAGTGGATGTCAACTTTTCACCCCGATAATCTTCCCTGTCAGCTCGACGGTACCTTTCACCATGGCGCATTTAATGCGGGTATGAAGATGGTTTTCAGTGACAACAACACCTGGATGGTTCGTTTTCCCCGTGTAGGAATGGCCAGTGATGAATATGCCGACGAGAAGGTCGCCATGGAAGTGTCTGCCCTGAAACTTATTCGCAGCAGGACTACTATTCCTGTTCCGATAGTTCGTGCATGGGGTCTCGCGGCTAGCAATTCGCTTAGGCTAGGTCCATTTATCATGATGGACTTCATTGACGGTGTGAGCCTGAGTGATATTCTCAAGGATCCAAGGGCTGAACACCCGACTAGGCTCATGAGGGAGGATATCAGTGATGGTGATATCGAACTTATCTACAGGCAGTTAGCGAATTATCTACTTCAACTTTTCGGTATCGACTTTCACCAGATTGGTAGTCTACCATGGCCAGAGGGTGAAGCCAAAGGGGCTACGCAGCAGCGCCCGCTGACATTCAAAGCTCATAGCATCTTGCAAAATGGAGGTGTCAACACCTTCGGTACGCCATTATATGTTCAGTTTACCCTTTCTTTCTGTGTTCTGACAACATTCGCTAAACCACCGATTTGCAGGCGACCGTTGCCAGGGGTTCATGTCTACAGCAGAGTATTTTCAGTACGTCCTTGAACAGGATTGGAAGCAGCTTGTTCAGCAGCCGAACTCAATTATTGGCCGATACGATGCCAAAAACAAGTACGTAGCATTCAAGACCTTAAAGACTCTGGTATGCCAACTATGACCAGTGCAGGTTTAAGCTTATTTGCGATGATCTCGGCCTGGCGAATCTGATTGTACGGAGCAAGGAAGATCTCACCGTCGTTGGAGTAGTGGATCTTGAATGGTCATACATTGGCCCAGCTCAACTGCTTGGCTCAGCGCCGTGGTGGCTTCTTCAAGACAGACCTGTCAACAGCGCATGGGATTATAAAAATGGCAAACCACCCAGGATTGCCGCTCGATATCTTGAATATCTAAAAATTTTCATACGCATTGTAGAGGAAGAAGAGGCAAAGATGCCAGGACATGAAGAAAGGGAATTCTCTCGTCTTATGAAATGGTCTCAAGCATCCGGCGCCATGTGGCTGCACATGCTCATCTTATCCGGCTTCAATGACCACCGCAGCTTCCCCTTTACGCAGCTGCGTCAGCACCTGGCCAACGAGTGGCAAATGCGTGAAGACGAATTCAATAACGAAGACGAGCTTGAGGCATTTGCGGCGCGGAAAGTGCCTGAGCTGGATGAATACGATGAGGCCTTGGACAGGAGAGAGGACGAGAAAGCACTCGTGGACAAGGGGGTGATGACAATGGAAGAGTTTATAACAAACGCTTTGAATGGGCCAGGTGCTCCCCCCAGTAATCCTTCAAGTTCCTCAACGACTGCGGTCGACTATGTGGCGCGCAAGGACAAGGTGGCTGCTTAGCTAAGCCTTGCGAGTGGCAGAGTGAAGAGATGCTACAAAGCCTCGATAAGAATAGAGCCGACTTCTGTATAGATATGGTTGTTAGTTTGAACCGGCTCAGGCCAGAGTTGAGAAAAGAAAGGCTCTTCTAGACCCATTCCATCCGGCAGATGGACTGGAAAGCCGAAATCCGATTAGCCCTCCCCGCTGATTTTTACATGTAGAGGGCCGCAGGGTTGGTTGCGGGGGAGCAGAGGAAATACACGGACCGGATTCGGCTGCATGACTGAGCAATAAATGGAGGCTATTCGTGAGACAATATGGTTATCGACCAGGCGAGCGGTCTTTTGATGTTCCCCAGACATGCAAAAGCTGGACTGGATCGCTGTAAATCTGGGTGCTTCTTTCGTCGGCCCTTTGGATTCACTCTTCCTTACTATCTGTCTATCTGTCCTGAGCGGCACGTGCCGTGCACTTATAGACTCGAATTCTGATATTGGGTGGTGCGGAGCAAGATTGACGCTTAAGTTCTTGGCCGCATCGACCACCCCCAGTTAGCCGCCGTTCGCCCAGCTTACCAAGAGAAAACTTGACGTCATGCAAGCAGGGTGTTATCACAATGGCGAGAGCAGAACAGATCATTGCATGAAAAGAACGACTATTGTGTTGAGATGAAGTTCGGAAAATAAATCAAGTTTTCAAAAAAGTGCCAAGCTAGTCTCCCAATCCTCATATACTCTAAAAGTTATACGAGACCGAAGAGTAGAGGCAGAAAAGGGGTAAGATAAGGTACATGAAGTGAAAAATAAAGTATATGTAAGAAAACGAAGGTCGTGAAGGGGAAGGGAAGTTGAAACGAAAGCAAAAAAGTATTCACCCAATCGAAGAAGAAGATTTTCCGAATATAATATCAAAATTGAAACCCCCCCAATAAACACCCTCCATACTTGTCGATCGTTCCCGTTGTTCCCTTGCCTAATAAAGGCTGTGGAACCTATGTGGTGAAGAAGCACAGATGCTGAAATGCACGCTACCGTGGCATTTTAATACGCTTATTCGTTGATATACCATACAGCGCCGTCGAGACGTCCGTCACTTTCGTCACCACTAAATGAAGGGTTAGTGATTTGCTACGTTGAAGCAATGACAAGCAGGCCAACTTACAATTGATAGAAAAGGTGGCGAGTCATATCGATCGCATGTCCGGTCTAGATTTGGATACCGTCAGTGAGATGCGCTTCTTCGGGAGGTACATTCTCATGGAGATTGACTTACACATCCCATGCACTTATCCTTGATTGTGGCCGTTGCGGTGACTTTTCCGAGCTTGATGGTGACCGTCTTTCCACAATATTGGTTGTTGTTGCTCTCGGTGCCCATGAAAGCATGTGGAAGGGCAATGGCGTCCTCAGACTCGGTGGAGACTTGTGTACCACAAGCGCCGAGACCTCCGTCGTAGAAAGTGATTTCGCCTCCACATGGGTTACCTGGAGAGCATTCTCCGCCGCCTCCACCGTACGATGGTGGGTTTGGTTCAGTGGATGGCTCAGGGGATGGCTTTGGGGGCTTTGGCGCGACGGTGGGGGCTGGTGGAGGTGGCGGCGGTGGTGGTGGAACGGAGACTTGAGGTGGAGGAGCGACAGTTGGCTTTGGTGGTGGTGGAGGTGGTGGTGGCTTGGAAGTGCTGGTAGGAGTTGGCTTGGGAGGAGGATTGTACTGCGGCGGAGGGTTGGGCTTGGGAGTTGGCGCGGGAGGTGGCGGAGGTGGTGGTGGAACGGCGGACGAGGTTGGTGGGGGTGGAGGAGGGGGAGGAATCGAAGAAGAAGAGGAAGAAGAAGAAATAGAAGAGCTGGACACATATGGTCGGCTAGGGTTGAAAGTGGGGGTCACTTTAGGCGCCTGATGGGTTGGCGTAGGCGGATGAATGGTGGCATCTGGGCCGGGAGTGCCTGAGCAGGTGGTGGTGACGGTGACGGTCTTGACGACGACCTCAGTCTCAGTTTCCCAGACGATGGCGCGCTTGTGGAGAGGAGCAGCGATGGCAAGCGAGGCATAAAAGCCGGCAGCAGCGGTCAGAGTCTTGAGGATGCTTGGAGCCATTTTTGGAGATCTATTTGTTCGGAGAAATCCTTTTTTGTGTTGCAGGAGACGACCACTTCGGAGGCTAGCTCTGTGAAGGGAGCTCCAAAAAAGAAAGCAAGAAAGAAAGAAAGAATTGGTATGTATTGATTGTCTTGACAAAGATTGTAATAACCCGAGGGTATATGTTCAAAGAAAGAAGTGAATCGAGCCAGGCGATTCGGTGCGCTTGAGGACAAATGAGCCACAGGCGAGGTCAAGCAAGCGGTGCGACGATAAGGAATGTGTGTGAGAGAAGGATTGACGATGAGGTTCCAGCACAAAGAGAGTGATGTGTCTGTGGAACAGAGGATGAAGGAGAGTGTGATGAGAGAATGTGATGAGGATGAAGAAGAAGAAGAGAGGAAGAAAAAAAGAAGAAGAGAGAGAGAGAAAGGGGCGGTGGTTATTATTAGGCATGAGGCTCGCCAGGAACAGCCGGGACTAAACTAGGAAGATCCACATTTCTCAGCTTCTCACCGTTTGTTCCTTATTCGCTTTCATTTCTTTTTTTTCTCTGTCTGGCCACACAGAAGACGGCATCAAGTGTTATCGTATCCAAGAGATAATTACACACTAAGATCTTACGGGCCAGCCTGACTGCCAACAAAGCAGCAGAAAAGAAGCCTTTGGTGGATGAAACGAGGCAAAAAACACCTGCATAAAGAGTCCACTTCTAGTTTATCCCTGATAAAATCCCCGAGTCTGGACTTTTTCCCACCATTCTAGACTGCAGAGTTTTCATCTCAACTCCAGAGATCTTTGCCTCTTCTTCGATTCTCTTCTGCAGGTATTCTTCTCTTCTACTCTGTGCAGGCCGTATTTACTCTTCTCTATCTCTCCTCGTATTCGGCTTACTTCTACCCCTTTTTAACCGCCAATCGCGTGGCTGTGCCTTGCTTACGTACGCGCCCTTTCTTCTGTCTGGCGCCAACACAGCAGAAAAAAGAAAGAAAAGAACAAAAAAATCTTCGTTACACGCATCTTGCTGGCCCGCTGTGAAACGATCCTTCGTCATACAACAGCCTCTTCGCCTGGTGGACGCCCGGCTAACAGTTGGGCAGTCCCCTCGTCGACTGATATGATGCCTCTTCTCGCTGCTCCGTGAAGGTGGGTTGGCCGTTTAATTACATATCGTTATATACCCATGGCAGACTCTCCTCTCCCCTTGCCTCACCCATACACACCACCACGGTGAAACGGCCCAACGGTGTACAGGTGTTACACCCTGTGCCACCTTCTTCCAACATCTTCCTCAGGACAATCCTACTTCCTGCTGTCTTACGATCAAAACTCTCGCGGGGTAATGCACTCATGATAAGATAATATGTATAATCATGCACCTTGAGATATCAGTAATCATATTATCGGAGTGACTGTTTATCCAGGCTTATCCTGGCCGAGGATTTCCCACGTTTAACTTGGGCGCATTTACGTATATTCGTCGCTGGTAGATATGCTTATACCTCTCGGACCTGACAACTAAGCACTAATACCCTATACCGAAAGAAAATGGAAGTTGAACGGCATCTATGAGCTGCGCATCGGAATAAAAACTCATTTTAGGCTTTGATAGCAACTCTCTCTTTTAAAGCTGAAGTATGTTGTTGCGCCAAAAAGTCTGTGGACTCACTGACATTAGGCATACGCCTCTACTTTGAATAATAAGATTGAGTTAGATACCCAGCATCTCTCTCATACTCGTTCACTTAGTGTACGTAAATCTGTCCACGGTGATGCTGCAGGGAGACTCACGTGGAAGATCACATGATGTTTGTGGCACCTCCTGCGAACAACGCGACAGTAAACAATCATCAAACCCAATTCAGCCCATCCAACGGCCCTCCCCAAGATATGGAATTTCCATATTCCAACACGGTAATGAAAAACCTCGCCCGGAATGCCAGACGCACGCCCCCGCCTCCAGATAATAGAAACGAATATATTGACCGTAGTCTTACCGTCCTGGGTCATACTCTCGAATTCCAAAAGGAGAAATTCGAACAAACTTTTGCCTCTTCTCTTACAGATTTCATACAAGAAGTTCATAGCCGGTTTAAGAATGTGGACAAGCAACTCGAATATATTCATAAGCGATTCGACCAACTTCTGACAATGCGAAACACCGAAAGGGCAAACATGGAGGCGATCCGTTTAAATGGCAAGCTTAAACGACTACATCAACCTATCCGTCCCATAAAACTCATAAAACAGTCACCATCTAACCCAGAGAAGGTTGTTTGGGCTTCCCCATTGAAGGTTCCTAAACATATAAAGGAACTTTATCTCCTAGGTCAGGCCGCAAAGGGGGAATTTGACTCCAGTGTTCCTGAAAGTGACAGTATATCTCACCGTACCTCTCAACAGTTATCTCGATATTGACTCATTTACTAAACGTGACGCAGGGAAACGAGAACAATTCACAGCCATTGCAACGATAAAAGAATTAGCCGAATTCTACGAGGTCGTTATTTACTCTGATAGTGATGCAGCTGTGGTTGACATCCAAGAGCATACTGTGGAAGATTACTTTGAGGAATTGCTTGACAGGTGGGGTATAGAGTGGAGAAAAATTCACAAAATTGTTGCTGAACGCTTGAAACAACAACCCCTTCAGCAAGCTGGCTCTAAACGACCAGCACCTGAGCCGACGGAAGAAGCCCCTGGTAGGAGATATTGCATTGATCATACTGGTTTTGTTCAGGGGGGGTCTGGCGAATTCGAGAAAATAAGGGGATGATGTCCTTTCTAGCAATGTCCATTTTTAGCGTTTTTGGGTAATGGCTATTCTGTTGTTTCTCAAGTTTAATTTAATCTACTGCCTGTTTTAGATACACCTTACAACCTGCGTAGATAGGGTGACTTAATCTTCCTACGATGAGATGGCCAATATTCTGCCACAATCGAGGAGTGATTCTCCAGATATTTATATAGTTACCCACACTTCCCCACCTTCTTTGAGGTGGTTTTCTCTTCATCTTCTCACAGTCGCATCATTCACAGTAGATTCAGCCAGAGGCATCACGTGAGTCTCTCTACAGACAAATTTCCATCAGGGGCAGGAATACACTACGAACCATCGTGATGGAGAAGCAAAGGGTGGAAACTCACGATGCAGATGGTATATTTTACGGTTCTCCTCCAGTTTGGAGGTTTGGAAAAGATTCCTCCAAGAGCCACAGCTGGTGTGATGATGAATATTCTACATTATTGTTGTTTCCCAAGACTGAAGAGAGAAACCAGCTGAATTCATCACCTTGGTTGAATGGGAGTAGCGTATCCCTGCTGTGACATCATGCCGCATATCTCTCTGGGTTGCTGATCTACAGCCAGCCACAAGGTCTCTGCTAGCTTGCATGCATGTCCCCCACGAACCCTGAAGCTGAAGAAAAAGATTTGACAAGTGTACAATGGTGTGGGGAAGATGATTGAGTGCACAGCTATCTATGATATTGTTTGGATCTTTATCAACATAAAAAGTGGCTGATTGATTCGGTGATACGATACGAGACTGTTGCCTTGGAGGGCAAAGATGGTGTATTGCGTGGGAGTAATTTGCACGAATGATCTTTCTCGTGGGAGCCGTTCAAGCATAGTGACTACCTCATCTAGCCTTGAAGAGACATGGCTGGCTGAGATGATGCATACACAATCAATGCTGTTTACTTAATTGGATCGCGGTATCAGAATCCCAATTCCGCGCAAAAGGCAAAACCGCGACCTGGATGCAGACAAACCACCCCAACCCAGCTATCACCCCGCATCATTTGACCTCTGCCAACGGGACGGGCCGCAAGCCACAATCGAGCTGGATATTCGCAGGTCAACAAGCATGTACGCGTCACGAATTTATTGGATGATTGCAGCTGCAATGGCTTAACCGGGGAGAGGATGTACTCATACCCCGAGGTTGATCTACCTATAAAAGGCGGCCAGCCCCATGGCAAGGGGATTTCCTATCATCCATCAGAATCAATCAAAGTAGCAGCATCATGGACAGCCCCCAGGTGAGCCATTTATCTAAATAATTCCCAGGGCCATTACTCACAACCTCTCCAGGGACTCGAAGAAACATCCGACCTCGCTATAGTCAACTGTGGCACCGGAAGGCACCTAAAAGTCGTCAATGGATCTTTGGCAACTGTTCCAAACACCTCCGACGATGACAGCTACCGGGTAGTCGGTGCCGGGGAAGCAGACCAAACCCTGCAAGCCATCATCAACCATCCATCCGTCGAAGCCACCACCAATTCAATCCCCCAGCAAACAATCACACCCAAGGAAGAAAACTCCGAAACCTTCTACATCACCGATCCCCAAAGCGGAACATGTCTCAGGGACGCAGGATCCGGATCTGAAATTGACCCAATCTCAACCGAAACTTTTAGCATCGGCCCCGAACACGACGATACTCGTCTATGGCGGGTCCTCGCCCCAGCCGCGGACAACCTCACGCCCATAGACAATACTATCAAATACGCAAGACCAGCAATGGAGCTTCTCCTAAGCCAGTGGGTCGACGCTACAATTGGTTACACCCCCGAGCATCCCGTATCTACAGTGGCGTCCATCGACAAGAACGACATCAAGACCCTGAAGAAGGAGTACCCCGGTATGAAAAAGAAGGAAGAGGAAGCGCTCCTAAACGGCGGGGTTCGAATTGACCGTCAGGGTTACATCGATGAGAAAAAAGTCCATTTCGCCAACATGCAAGGCCAGGTTAAGAATAAATCGGTTTGGCAGGTGAATGTCCAGACTGGTCATAAGTTTGGTGTGGCTGTTATCAGGGATAATATGACGGAAAGTATGAATTCAAAGCCGCCAAAGGAGATCTGGCTGAGGGTATGATGGAAGTAGTTCTATAGTGGTAGTAAATAATTATAACTTTCGGTTGATGCAAATGGTGATCATATCCCGTATATGTATTGAAGTGACGCAATTGCCGGCGCTAGCTTCCTGCCTAAGCACCTGCCTATATAGGAAAGTACGCATATAATCGGTGGTGCCTGCCGTTTGAGGCCGAAAGAAGACGAGGCTCTTTCCCTTTTATGTTCTTCGCTTCCCTTCTCACTTCACTGTTTTCTTCTTGCACCGATTTATTTTTTATAGATGATTTCATTTCATTCTTTCATAATTCATCGAACCTATAAAACAGAACATGAGAGAAAAAACAAGGATATTCTAACCCCGCCATCAAATCTAGAGACATATCCCATACAAATCCGTTTTTCCAGAAATCCCATCCACCCATCCTCCGGAGGGTATGAAACGAGCATCTGCGCATATAACCAGCAGGAAGAACCAGGGCCTGTAAAAGGGCCAAACCAAGAGTCCCGAGAAGCAGAAGAAGAAGAAGAAGTACAAAAGAAGCAAACGCCAGAACACATGACCTGGAAAATGCCGATGCCTGGTGAATAAAAAAAAACAATAAACAGAGGGGGTTATGCGCTTAGAACACAGGGAAGAGAGACAGAGGAACAAAACGCCTGGGCCCAGGATATAAAACCAGCTCCATGCCCGATAGACCTGAGAGGAGCCGAAATTTCAAACCACCAAGAGGCTAAAGAAGTGAGAGAGCAACGAGAAAGAACAGGACGGTAGTCGATACCCTTAGAACCAGTCACCGTGATCTTTCATGGCTTCTGCCACCTTGATGAAGCCGGCGATGTTGCTGCCAATGACGAGGGATGGTAGGATGTCCTCGCTGAGCCAAGAGTATTCCTTAGCAGTGTTGCAGCCGATTTCGAAGCATTCTTGCATGATGCTCTTCAGTTTCGAGTCGACTTCTTCGGCGGTCCAGGTGAGTCGTTGAGAGTTCTGAGCCATTTCCAATCCACTGACAGCTACACCACCGGCGTTTGCGGCCTTTCCGGGAGCATACCACACGGCCTTGTCGCGCTTGTGCAATTGACGGTGGGCCTCGAAATGTTCAATGGCTGCAAGAGTGCAGCCCATGTTGGAACCCTCGGCGATATATCTAGCTCCAGCCTGGATGAGGCCTTGGGCTTCGGGGCCGGAAACTTCGTTTTGAGTGGCACAGGGAAGGGCAATGTCGACCTTTCCAACGTGGAGCCATGGGCGGGCACCGTCGATGTACACAAAGCGCTCTCTGAATCCGTCGGTGTTGGTGATGGTGGATAGTTGTTTCCGCTCGTTCTTGACCTTCATGATGGTCATGATCTCGTCTGGTGTGATGGTGTCACCCTCGTTGCGGATGATCAAGGAGCCCTTGCTGTCACTCAGGGAGATGACAGTTCCACCGAATTCGATAACCTTGAGTGCGGCATATTGGGCGACGTTTCCGGAGCCGGAGATTGCGACACGCTTGCCAGCAATGCTTTCTGTGCCGCCGGATGCATATTCGATCATGTGTTTGACATACTATTTATCGTCAGCAACTCAATTCTCTTTACAGAGTGGAGGTACCGGAATAAACTCACGTAGACCAAGCCGTAACCAGTGGCTTCAGGGCGGATCAAGCTTCCACCCCAGGTGATGCCTTTACCGGTCAAGACACCTTCCCAGATGTGCCTCTGTCTCTTGTAGGCACCGAACAAGTACCCGATCTCTCGGCCACCAACTCCAATGTCACCAGCTGGAACGTCAATAGTGGCGCCAATGTGTTTGCTTAGTTCCATCATGAAGGCGCTGCAGAATTTCCGGATCTCGTTGTCAGACTTTCCCTTTGGATCGAAATCGGCACCACCTTTGCCACCACCCATGTTGACTAGAAGCATTTGTCAGCTGCATCCCGAGCATTACGAAGAAGGATAGAACGTACGGCCAGTCAAAGCATTCTTGAAGATTTGCTCAAAACCCAGGAACTTTAGGATGGACATGTTGACTAAGGAGGTGGTTAGCCAAGAAAAACAGTTGGGTGGGTAAGATTGGTGCGTGCATACCGGTTGGGTGGAATCGAAGACCTCCCTTGTAGGGGCCCAAGGCGGAGTTGAACTGAACGCGATAACCGCGGTTGACTTGCAGCTGTTTCCAACCGGTTAGAACATTGCCAAGAGCTGGAACATGGGAGATTAGGGAAAACGCACTTGGCCGTTGTCATCTTCCCAGGTGACACGGAATTGAATGGTACGTTCGGGGATGGAGGCGACCTGCAGAGCCCTACGGTACTCAGGGTGCTTCTCAAAGATGGTGGAGTTTTCAAGCGAAGAGGCCAGCTCTAAAGAGAGGTAGGTTTGTTAGAATACGAATGTCCGGTGGCGAATTGGAGTTCCAAGACCAACCTCTATAAGCCTGCTCGAACTCGGGTTCGATTGGAAGGTTGGACATTTTGATCGTTTAAGTGGTTTTGAGGAGGATAAGCAGCTGGAACACTAGGCCAGCGATTCAGGTAGGAGTGAAGAAGGAAGAGCTCTTCTTTACGTGGTTCAATGGGAAGTATAGAGGGCAGGTTTACAGAGGATGATGAAGGTGAAGATGGTGAAGATGGTGAAGATGATGAAGATGATGAAGATGATGAAGATGATGAAGATGATGAAGATGAGACGAAGAGAGATGATGGAGAGAGAGATGAAGAGAGAGAGAGATGATGAAGATGAAGATGAGGCTATTATTAAGTATTGATGGCGATGAAGCTACGGAAGAAGGTCATCAGTCTTTCGAACCGGGAAATTCTCTTGAACGTTGAACCCGAGATTAGGCCTAGTAGATAGGAAGCTTTCATCAAGTACGACATGGAAATGGAGTAATGGCTTTGAGTAACAGCTTAATGACAGGATGCAGAGAAGTAACGGTGGCGACAAGGATAAGCTTATCTCATAAAAGTGGTCCTTTCTTTTCTTCTTTCCTTCTTTCCTTCTATATCTTCGATGACGTATATAACAGTTAGTCACTGGCATTAACATTAACATCATAGTATCATAGTCAGCACTGTGAAGTATCATAGTATAGCATAAGTACCATAGTATGACCATCTCATCTCTATCTAACAGTGTCTACCAGTGTCTGTTCAGTTATATCGTTCTTGTACAAGTCGGTCGATACCGAGGCAAACGATGACAAGATTGAATTTGTTAATCCAAATCCGATATCGCGTAGCCCTAAAAAGACCGCACCAGTCCACGTCGCCCCACTTTCCCCCTTCCTCTCGCCTCTCTGATTGGTGGATCGGCTTACATTCCGAGCCTCTTTCAAGCTTCCTTTTGCCCTTTTTTTCTCTTTTCTTATCTGGCTGTTTTTCGCGATAGGAAATCCCTTAGTTAAACTGCCACTCTCTGTCACTCTCTGCGGACGTTGCCCGTACGCCACGGTTTCCCATACCCAAATTATTGCTTAATTACTCGTTGGCTGCTGCGACGACGCGGTGCGACGCTGGCATACATATATACTACTTTACTTCACTTCTGTCCCGAGATGTATATCTATCTTCTTATCAGCTGTTCCGATGGGCAGATGGAATGATAAAACATACATACTAATAAGAATGGTGGTGGTGGTGGATTCCGGCCGGCGGACCGTCAGCCTCCGTTTACCGTCTCCTAATACTAATTATAATAATTATTAGTGGTATGTAATATGAACAGTAATTCTATCCATGATAAATGGTCCCTCCTTCGATCGATCTCCTCCCACCCCTTCTCATCCCTCATGTACAGATACCATGTATGCAGCTTCTCCAGATTCCACACGTGCATCCTAGCCTAGTCGGGGGACCATCATGGATTCTCCCCCCCATTTCCCCCTTATCGGCACCGTCGAAGCTTACCGATTGATGCGTCCCACTTTTTTGGTTTCTCCCCTCTGCACCACCCCTTTTCCCCCCAGATCTTGATCGCCCTGCTTATTTCCAGGGTAATAATAGAAGTATTAATGTGATGACGTCGTGTTTGTCCTCGCGAGGTCGCTCTTCGTTTTACATCACGTGATATTTTCCATGTTGGAAGGGAGTTTTCCACCTCCATATAATACAAGAATGATAGATTGATATAGCCTTGGTTTAACCGAAATTAGATATGCAATTTGTCCTCAAATAACTAGAATATACTGATGATAAACCCGGAATAGAACTTCAAATGTTCCAGCTGTATGGAACCACTCCCTTACCCTTATCATGTGGTGTTGACGGGATCCCAATCTAATCCATATAAGTTAATTACCATCCTCATTCCTAAGCACATGGTACATACCTATCACGTAGTGCTCATCCAGACCATCCATAGTCACCATATCATCATGGCTGATCTCAAACCCGCTAATAAGACTGTTCTCGATAATCCGTTCTTTAGATGAGCTCTTAGGCAATGGAACAAACCCATGCTGTAGGCTCCAGCGCAAGAGCAGCTGTGCTGGGGTACACTTATACTTCTTTGCGAGAGACACGATGGTGGGATGGTTCATCTTTTCACCCCTCGTCAAAGGACAAAAGGCCTCCACCACTATCCCGTTCTCCTGGCAAAACGCAGTTATCTCTGAATGCGTGTTAAACGGGTGGACCTCAAGCTGGTTGACGGTCGGTAGGATGCGGGGCTTTGAGTCTATCAGCTCTTTCAAATGCTTGACACCATAGTTACTCACACCGCCGCAGCGAAGCTCTTTTTCGTCAATGGCGTCTTCAATCGCACGCCAGGACGCAAGTCGCTTTTCCTTCCCCCCGTAAGGGGCATGGATGAGGAAAAGGTCAATGTAGCTTAGACCGCTGGACTGGAGGGATTGTTTGATAGAAGCTCGTGTCTGCTCGTAGGTGCCCGTAGTATAGAGTTTGGTCGTGAAGAAGATATCCTCCCTCGACAGTGCATTTTGTTGGGACTTTTGCCCCTCGATGTACGAGCGGATGGCCTTCCCTACTTCGGCTTCATTGTGGTACATTTGTGCGCTGTCAATCCTGTTTTCATAGAAGGCGGAAGAAATGACCTGGCCGCACTTCTCACTCGCGAGTGGAGAGGCGGACCGGCAAGGCCCCATTCCAACGATCAGCCAGTGTATCGGCGGATTTGCTTCAGTCAGATCGAAAATTTGAAGGGCGGTGCATATGCTGTAAAGGGAGATTGGGGTCAAGTCACCCTCTGTAACCAGCCTAGATAGTTTAAGAGAAAGAAGTCAGTTCGATGTACTAGATGATAATTTGCCACATTGTAAAAGGTACTGAGTAGGGACGGCTCAGGCAAGCATCCATGGGAAGCTATCATGGGAAACATACTTCCAACGCACATCCCACAGCATTCTGCGTTTCAGCTCCAGAGGTCATGTATACGCCAAGAAAGATCACCGGCATATCGACTCCATTCGAAAGCTATAATTGTGGAAGATGTAAAAGGTCAGATCAAACGCAATGTCAGCTTCCTTTTGTGGCGATTAGAAGGGAAAACGGCATGATGCATATGAGGTGGATAACTCGGATGCTTTCGGCAAGATGCAAATTGACTAGGGGAGGAGGTGATTTTTGAGCGGCACCTTAGTTTTAGATGATAGTGAGTATGTATTCTCGAGACAAGCCATGACCGCCGCCACCTAGATGTGTGTATCAAAAGACAGAGAGGATAGGTATAATATTATGGGTGCGGCTGTGAGGACCTGCTGCGTGCTGTTTTCGGGCACACACTTTCACCCCGCAACAAAGAGGACACCGTAGGACAGTATTAGACAGTAGATTGCACAGTCTGAGTGCATTAAAACGGTCCAAATGAGGGGGTGTTGGGGACAAACAGGCAGCACTAGTACTCCGTATATCACGCCGCTTCGGTTGGAGTTTCTGCCCGCAAGTATTCACAGGCAAGTACCATGTATACGGCCCAGTATAGGTAGAATCGAGTCTGCAGTCTTCAAAAGCAATAATTAAGCCTTCAAGAAATGCCTGGATAGCACTGTACGACCGGTTATTTTGACCTCGGAAAGAAGGATGACCCGACGAGATATGTCACAAAAGTCCCATGTGTAATGGGCAAAAATCGTGGCGTTGGTGCTAGTACCAGAAATTCATGCCCTCAATGTTTGGTCCAGACTTAGTGATGACAGCAGGCACATGCTGCGAGAGATCTTTGACATGCTGTTGCTGGTATGTATGTTTTCTTTTGCTTCTTCAATGACGGTCGTCAAAAAGAAACCGGTTAATTAAATATCACGGCTTTGTCAGACTTACTCACCAGCCACAGTAGATGCAGATCGGAACAAGCCACACACGCATCTCATGCATTCTTTTGCTTAGTCACCCGCCAACTGGCGCTTTTTGATCTTTGAAGACGCCATAGCAAGTACTCCATGTATCTTTTTCCATCTCCGCTGTTGATCAGGGACTTTTATGCGGCTGCAATATGTCTGTTGGGTTGTGACCGACTGCCTCCGGAGCCCTGTCTGCCTTATGACCTGTACAACACTGCTGGCACAAAAAAAAAAGAAAGAGAAGAGAAAAGAAAAAAAGAAAGCAATCACCACCACCTGACTGCAGTCTATCAACCAACGCTTTTTCTACCGTCTATAACGCTCACACCGGTCAAGGAATACTCTGGCCTACAGGATCCCAACAATACTGGCATACTAGCCTCGGAATTCCGAATACATAAAGCACCGTTTCAGTGAATGAAGTATTTCCTCGGGTAACCTTTCGCTACAGATACCGAGGGTGTGCTGGTGGAGCTGACGGCTACCAAAGGCCTATGGGTATGTACATACTTCGACTTGCTCTCCCAACTCTGGTTCTCAGGGACCAAGGCTAGATCTCGATCCAAAGGAATCCCTGTTGAGACTGTGGCGCATGAGATCGGAGGATCGGGAATCTCACAGTGGAAACGATGGCGACCGCTGTCCTGGATGCCATTCATGCACCACCGATACGGGTATACGAGTGCTTTTGTAGCACCTCAAGCCCGCTGTGGCTAATATCTGGCAAGGTCAGAATCCACCTGATGGTCTGCAGGTGTGGCTGGTGCCTTTGCACAGCCACTGTTCCTGACAAGTGAAAGAAGAGGGTTTGGCTAATTCGTGTTAGTGTGTGGGATGGAGCTCCAGGCAAATCCCGAATTTTCAAGATCGGTCCCAAAGCGCCCTGAAAAACACTCACCTTATTTCTTTCCCGTCTTTTGAAACTGGTCCATACGCCCTGCCATTTCTCATTGGTCTTGGTCTTCTGGCAAGGTGTACTCCGTACCCCCAAGTATTCCCAAGGAGTAGATAGACTGTGTCGGTCAAAGCGGTCACAACGGTTGTGTCATCGAGAGTGGCAAAGCTGGTAGAATAATGCCATGACAACCAAGACGACGGAACTTGTATGCGACCATGCCGGAGATTTGCACCTCCACCCCAAATTCTTTCTGTATACGGAGCATTGACTCCACCGGCCCAATGGACCAGAGCACGCCCTATCCCCTCCCTTGAATTTTAGCCTACGATCCAAAGATTCGGGATAATTCATGGTAACAAGTAACCAGGGCTATATTCAGAGCTTGTAAGGTATGTAGCTGTGTCTTCATTCCCTCACCTTTCCCTCCCCCCCTTTTCAATTTGGGTGAGGAGAACATAAACAAAGATAAGATTCCCGAGCAATGCACGATCTGCAAAGAACTGAAAGCCGTATCGAGTTAGCAAAAAGTATATCGTTCAGCGGGACTTTTGCGATACATGGATCGATCTCACTCCGCCACTTTTGGTGTACAATAGTGTGTGGTTAGATACTCCACTCCCATACACATTCCACGCGAATCTCCTTCGTCACAAATGCCATCCTCGGTTGCGCAGCTTGCTGGAGATATGAGCAGTTAAATAATAATATGGAGAACAAGAAAAGTACATCACCGGTGACTCTGGAGCAGTCCAAAAAAAAAAAAAAAAAAAAAAGGAAAGGAAAGGAAAAGAAAAGGAGAAGCAGAAAAAAGTCTTCCGATAGGCTCGGTGCCGGCAATTTCGAATACGAGCATTCTGGCAAGCATGCAAAGAAGCTGTTGAAGGTGAAGTCTTTCAGTGTTCCTCGCACAGCTCTTTGCCCGAAAGCAAAGTAATGCGGAAGTACTGTTGAGTAACCGGCATCGGCTGTAGCGAATCCTCTGGTCAGTATAGATATATACATTCCATGCGTGGACGGTGGAGGCGGTCTTTCAACCTACATCCCCTCTTTGCTTTTTCCTCCCCTTACATATCCGCCGTCGACTCTGATGTATGCTGCGGGTGAGTGTGAAATCTCCAATCATCCACACATGCTTATCCAAGATATCTCTATCCCTCTATTTTGTCTTCATCATGTGTGTGTGTTTTTTTTTCACATTCACGCCCCTGAAATCAGCTTTATCTCCCTTTTGCCATCTCAATCTAACTAAAGAACCTATGAGATCTTTCACCCTGTCTTTGCGGCTGTCATGCATGCTAAAAAAAAAAGTGTATGATTATGGGTCACTAACCTTTTTGCAGATATGTGGAGTAGGCTCTTTTTTTCATGTAAATTCTTAATGGTACGAGATCGACTATTCGCACCAACTCTCTCCATCTATTAAAACCAAAACATATTAGGATCCAATGGGCTTAATTTGACCGATATTGGTATTTTCTTTTTTCCCCTGCTTTCTCTCTCTTTTGCTTCTTTCTCTTCTTCTCTCCTCCCCCTCCTGGCTAAGCTTCAACCTCTTGGCCGTGGACCTGTGCATCTTCTCTTTTCTTCTCTGCCTTTTTCTTTTTTGCCTCCAGAGCTTCAGGGTGGAAAGAAGGATCTCTTGATTTCCAATTCTTCTGCGCTCCGCTGAGGCCCGCCTCTTGAGCCTTCTAACAAGGCCCATAAAGACCAGCTAAACCCCAGCCACAAGTCATTCTTTTCTTCATTCTTTATGCTCTCCAGTTCCCTTTTCTTCTACTTTTACAAGCCACACCGGGCTTCTCCTGTCACTCGCCTAGTGCCTTTCAATTGACATCTTTTAACTCCCCGCGGGGTTGGGATCGGAGACGCCGCTTGAAGACTACAGAATTTATAACTTGCGCTCAGCCCATCTCCCCTTTTTCTCCTTTGCGACTTTACTTCCCAATTCAAAGATTCCAGCTGCACACAATTGATCAAATATTTTATATCCCCTTCCTATCCCATAAGAGCCGCCCAGAAGGTTCCAATCTGAGCTTTTCAATTTTGGCCAATGTCCATAGAGGAGCGCAAGTCAGGGAAGAATCCAAACTCATTTAGAAAGATTCTACGAGCAGCAAGCCGTTCTCTCTTCAATAAGGGGCGCGTCGGAGCTAGGTAAGCTATGTTGGCCTCGATCAAGGCATATCCTCTCCGTCTTAGCGGCGCTAAATTGCATTGATTAAGCGCAATTGGGATACAAACAGCTAATCCCTTTCCTAGCAGTACCTCAGCCGTTCCAAACCATCCAAACGAAATGTCCGGAGACAATCGCATGTATTTCGATTCAGTGGCCCGGGCTGGTATCTCCGAGGCTTCCCAGAACGCAGAAAACGCCAACTTTGACATCTTCGAGTGGTATCCTCGCTATCAAAGCTGTCAGCGCTACTTTCTTGACCATGCCCAGCACACCGTTCCCGTCCAAGCGCTATCATCGTTTCTTAACATCCAACTCCCATTTCAAAGGCAACCAAATCCCGTCTTCACTTCCATCGTGGATACAAATATGAATCAGTTCCATCAGGCCCCTCACCAACAAGGAGGCTTCCCCAATTCGCGACCAACTTCTCCAACCTCTCCAAGTGTCTCTCTGGTACCTTACCTTCGCCGATTGGTAGCTACTGGCATGGATTTTCCCGGAGTTCTGCACGGATTTTTTGGCGACGATTGGGCGCAGGGAATCGGCCCCCTTCACGAGCAGGAGCGTCGCAATTACTTCTTCGCTGCGAAAAGCGGTGGTTGGGCTGCGGTCAAAAAGGACTATGACATCCCGCCTTTGGAAACTGTACCATTCTTACGACCACTGCAAGGATCTGTTGAGGGTGAGATCGAAGCTGCGGAGAAAAGCTGGAGTGAATGGCTTGCCATGGAAGACTGGATGGTAGGACCTCGCGCGCCGGACGGTTTCAACGATACTCCATCCAACGCGAATTCCCGGGCCAGTCGAAGCACAAGATCATGAAGAAGGAATGAATGATCTGATAGAGAAAAGGAAGGAGAAATAGCAAAAAGCAGAACTCGACTCCAAGTTTTGCATCATTCGTTTATATTTTCTGGTATCTTTTTTAGCCCTCGCGGGCAGTGTGGGTGGCTTTTTTTTATATTTTTTTGGCTACTCTTTGCTATTAAGAGCAGTTACAGACAGCGTTTTCGGGTTTATCTCTTTACTATGTTCTGTGATGCTATTGAGACGGCAGTTTAACCATACCCTTTTTTTTAGAGTCTTGTTACGGCCTGGATTGATTCTACTGATTTCCCCAAGGTTATGACGTTACGCTTTCTTTTCACTCTTTCTCTCTTTCTCTCTCTCTCTCTCTCTTTCTTGTGTTTTTCTTTCTCATTTGATGCCCTCACGAAGTTGAAGTCTGATGTGACCAACGCCTCTCTTTTGAAATGTCTTTCTTTTCTTTTTTTCCTGCTCCATCTTTCTCCTTACATCCACCCTCTCGGTTTTTACTATATATACACCAATCCACTACACTATCCTGATACATGGTTCTGGTTCTGCAATTGGCGTGGTTGCGGGAAAGGGGTTCCGATATATCTAAGTATCTACGGAGTAGCATATATGAACCACAGCCTATCTATTCGTCAATACTACATCCCGTTTCCCGTTGAACCATAATGATCCATCCCACATGTAAAGTCCGAACGAAAAAGGTTTTCCCCTTGTTTCAAATCCGCCTTATCCATCCCAAGCGCCGGCATCTGGCCGCTTTGATTTCTGGTTCACTTGGATACAATCCATGGTACCGTGAAAAATCCACTCTCACACACACCCACTCCACGGCCATGGAGCTTATCGGCACAGCAGATCCTATCGCAGTTCAGGGGACTCAAAAATTCGAATTTTCTTCTTTGGTGGTAAGCTAGTTAAACTTGCTTAAGAGGACCGACCGACCGGCTTTATCTATCCGGGTAGTAAAAAAAAGAAAGCAAGAAAAGAAAGAAAGAAAGAAGGAGGGGACAAAGAGTATAAGTTCGTGTAACAAGGTCGGAGTTTCTCCCACTTTCCCCTGGCTATTCAATCCTTCACCAATTGGGTCTCGGCGGCGTTGTCCCTGCATTCTAGCAAGTCCTTAATGCATGCTAAGCGATCTTTACGCCTTATGTCTGCCCAATTATACGCTGGAAATTACCGCCACACAGATCTCGTGTTGTATTTTTTAGCCACAGTCGTTGTTGATTGCAGTGCTTCTTACAGGAGCATGTACGCCAATGTACAAGGCGAAAAAAGTGACATGAGTCTTGATCTGACTAGGTAATATCTACTATATGGGCATACCATACGCGGGATTAACTATTGAAGAAGCCGCGGTACTTGACATGCCCGGCTCGGCCTCGATGCCTTAGGCTTAAGGATATTCTCGGTTTCTGTGAATTTGTGGTGCTAAAATGGAGACAGTTCCAGCCTGGTGAGAAAACAGTCAACCAGTGGTCTCGTGGATAAAAGTACATCAATATTTCCCAACCCATTCCCATGTTCTTTGGGATACCTTGACTTGTCCAGTCCCGCATCCAAATGCAATATCCCGCCCTTGTCGCAATATTCTAGCTTCCTCGGAAACCTCACGATCTTTAGCACCAAGCGAGAGCAGAAAATCAACTATCCATTTACTGGAGAAAATCTTCGCGTAGACGACTGGGATATGGTCTTTCTCATCACCTTCCAGCGGAACGCCAGCATCGACCATCAAGGATATGATCGTGGGATTTTGGATTGAAATCCCATGGAGAAGTGCTTGTAGCCCAATCGTTACACGAAATTCACCCGTAGCATGGATATCTATACCCTTCTGCAAGAGTTTCTGTACCAAGCGAGCCTGTCCGTGCGATACTGCTCCTATGAAGGCACTTTCCAAGCTGGCACCGTACTCTAAGAACACGTCTACCGCCTCTTCATGGCCCCGCTCAGCGGCAAATGTAATGGCATTGAAATAAATCTCGCCAGAATGTTCTAGTTGTGCTCCGTTATCCAGGAGAAAGCGAGCCATGCGGGCGTACCCTCGTATTGCAGCGGTCATGATTACGCTTCTTCCGTGTAGCGGTGCTCTTGAATCCACCCTGACTCTCCGATGTACGAGGTCTCGCACCATGGCCTCCCTATTAAAACGTATAGCTTCGTTCAGGATTTTGTGCCAAAGGGGATCCGTGTCGCTGATCGCTGGGTTTGCGTTTTGGAGAAGCCAATCCAAGATGCTGATGTGACCACCTCTGGCTGCAGATAAGATGGTGTATTGATACTCGGACCCGTGGAACCTTCGTTGGTACTCAGGCTTGAGGAACAATTTGACAATCTGTTCATAGCCACTCAGCGCAGCTGCTCGTAAGGCGGTTCCAATCTGGGTCCGGCCCGAATGACCAGGCCCGTCGAGAGATACATGCCCCTGGAGATTGTCAGTGGAAAAGAACTTGTCGGATAGCTTAAGAGGATTGACAGGATCAGCTCCACAATCTAAAAGATACTGGGCGATTTCGAGGTAACCCCAGGAAGCAGCAATATGTAAAGGTGTACCAAACCAATCGTTGCGATGGTCAATATTTGCTTTGTAGCGGGGAAGAGAAGGCAATAAGGCCTTTACTAGGTCAAGGTTGCCTATCACAATAGCACCACAGAAAATATTTTCATAGTATGTCGCTCTGGGCGGGCTGGGTGGGAAAAAGTCAGGGTTTATTGCAGTTGCAGCTGCCTCACTAATCATTCGATGCTGTTTATGCTGCTGCTCTTTGTTTGGCTTGGTGAGATCATCCAGTGCCTGGTTGATATTGGTGACGAGGGCCACTAAACTCTTCAATTCACCTGCTCTCGAAAGAGGTCTAGCCAGTAGGACCCTCCCCTGCAGAGTCGGTGGCAATGCTGCATATAACGAGGTTGTAGCTGGATCTAACGGGTCGACCACTTGCCGAGTGAAAACGGCAAACATGATTTCGGAATCAAAGGCCCCTAGATATTAGTTGCGTCAGCCATCCCCTGCCCGCTTTCTCCTTCATTTGGTAAATATCCTATTCGACGTACTATTTACCAGCCTCAGGTGCATAGCTTTGTAAATACCAACAGAAACAACCAGATGCTCGATAATCGATGAGAATATATCTACTGGGAAGTCTAAGGTATGCATTTTGAAGGTATGATGCTGGATATATTTGAAGAAGGGTAGAACTTGGGTGGCTGGGGGGGGGTGTTGGAAGAAGTAAATATGTTCATTGTATGAACTGAGAAATAATTGTTAGCATCCCCTTGCCTTCTTATATATAGATATAGAAGGAACGCCCATCACTGGGGTTGCAGTGATGCAACTAGCTCGAAGGCCATGCTATCATGTATAAAGAATAAGTCCATGAATGCACAATAATTTAACTGCATCTCTAAGAATACAGTAAATAAAAGCGCCTGTAGCAGTTTCGGTCCTTGTCACTCAGCAGCAGACCGAGGAGTTTAGCATCAAGGTGTTTAAAAGAACCGACGCTACAAAATGATTCATAGCCATACACAGGCAACACAGACAAATATAGGGATTGAATCCAACATGGAGGAATGGCCTGACAGTTAAATCAAACCCCTACTTGTTAGTAGCCCTATGCAAGCAAATAGTGAAAAGATATCCGAAGACATTTGTGGGTATGTCGGCATATGTTGAATTGGGCTCTCGAATGTATGTTTGACCTGAACAAACGAGCCTATTACTTCATCAAACAAAATAGATATAAATATACGAGCGTGTTTGCGATGTTGTTTGTGATGTTGTTGTTGGCTTCGTCAACTCTGGCTGTGATGATATCACGTGGAATGATATCTGGTGTCGGAATTCGGAATAATTATTGTCCGTGCTTTCATCGTCATCCTAATTTAGTCACGCTGGGCTTGAACATCGTGAAGCTTGAGCTTCATTTTTTTCTTCTTGTCCGGCCATGCAGTTAATTATATAATAATAAGGATTGTAACGAAATCTTTCGTACAGTGGATTATACCCGCATTATTCAACCCTATAAACACAAAATTTGAGCATCTCACAGGGTCACTACTGCTAGATCCATCGGAGCCTATCTCCGACCATCTGATGCGTGACGGCCGATGACCATGCAGACGGAACCATACTCTACGGCTCCTATATCAGAATGGAAGAAATTTTTCAAACAATGTGTCTCCCGAAGGATACACTCTACAGAATTTAAGGGTCTTTTCGACCTAATGATTCGTCGGCATCCCGTTTCTGGAAAAAAATTAGTGGATGCTATCCTTGAAGCTAGGGCTGTCACCAATGTCGAGTGGGATCCATTGATTCCGGTCTATGTGGATCATGTACACAGAATTGCGAATGCTGGGATCTCGGATATCCTGTCTTCCCTTCTATCTCACTCAAGTATATCGAGACGCCATGGTCCCCGGCAGAAACAGCCTGCGGATGCTGAAGACGGCTTTCAGCCCCAGGATTCTAGCATGCTCGGTATAAGCGACAAGACCGAGGCTAGTACTCTAATGACGGATTATCGTATCATACAAAACCTGATGATGGCTGTAAGTAGCGGTCATGGCACAAATTCGGTCGCCACTCTCCTCAGCACCTTTTCTGTGATCGCGGAATGGATATTAGCCTTGACATCATGGAACTCGCGCATCAGCGAGGAGAAAGGTCAAGATCATGGCTTGATGGGTTCAAATGATGCGGTGTCTATTTTTGAGTCGATCGGATTTTTGTTTGTGGCTTTGGCGAGCTCAGAGAAGTCCTCAGATGCGCTCTCTTCCCTGAAGCCAGGAGGTAATTCCCTACCCTCTTCTACTTTCCCAAAACTACCCTGGTTTCATCCTTCCTTTCTATTCTTTGAACTAAATAGTATTCAGGCCAACGAACGAAACTCGCGCGTGCTCTTGCCGCATATATCCCGTTCTGCGAGCAGTTTTCTATGCCTCTACGGGCCCGGCTGGGAGTGATTCAGAAAGAGTTCGACCTCTTTACCAAAGAGAGCAGAAAAGCCGACCAAGAAAATATGATGGAGGATTCAAACGTTTCCATCTTGGAGTTTGAATCGAGTATAGTGAATGGTCCTGATATAAGTTCTAGAGCTGGTCTCTATATATATATAAACGCAATGGTTCGTTATCAACATCTGCCCAATATTACGGTCCACCATATTGACGTCCTTGAAGTTAGCAGGACGACCGCTAGCCGACGACAGTGTTCTCATTAATTACTTGAATAATAGATATGGGGTAAGCTCTCTATCATACAGTCTCCCAGTTTCACCTCTTATTTTTATTGCTTTCAATAGGGTCACCACATAGCCTTGGTCGAAGAGTTAATCACGGCATCCTTCGACGTACTTTCAAACGGAATGTACAGAAGCGAATCAAGCAGGACCATGTTTGTTTTCCGAGCATTTCTTGTTAATAAGCTCCCTCCCTTCTTTGCCCAACTATCTGCTTCGCTGGTTGAGCCTATTCCAATGGAGCTCTGCATCACACGTGCTTTGTCTCGCGTGGATAGAAACACGTTTCCCTCCTTTTCCGAGATATTTGCAATGCAGGGCAACTCTGTGCTTTCGGATGTGAGGCAGGAATTCTTATTCTCATGTGCGTTGCATAAATTGATACCCGAATCAAGCATAGAGCGCCTGCTGGGAGAAAATCCCATGCAAACCCTGCCTGTTGGTGGACAGTATGTGAAGCATGATCTCGTTGATCAAATAAGCACCAATCCTGAAAGAGCAGAGCAATTGCTGAACGGGATCGAGTCAATGGATGGAAATGCAGGTGCTATCGTTGAAGCCATTGCTGAGGTTGGTTGCTCCACACCCGAACGAATTTGGAAAATCCACTTACATTTTGTTATAGACTATCCACAATTTAGCTTCAAGGAAAGATAGCATGGCTTTGAAAAACATATGTAACACTCTGGCGCGTAGACCGCAGGCTCTGGATATCATGCTGTTATTCCGAAGCCCGTCCACTATTTTGCAACCTCTTTGCGCTCTGCTAGACGCATGGAAGTGGGATGAGGATCAAGGTAATTACCCGTTGGCCTGGGAAACTTGTTTTCAATTTACTAACTTGAACTAGGAGAGTGTCAACCAGTATACGATGAATTTGGCAGCATACTGCTGCTAGTGCTGACATTCAAATACAAATATGGCCTCAGCCATCAAGATCTGGGGATTACCAGCTCCGATTCCTTTGTTTTTCAACTTCTTGAAAGGGGTGCGACAAGTCAAAGGCTCGAAAATCTGACGGAAAAGCAGAGCCATAATCTCGGTGCCTGGGTAACAGCCTTATTTGTTGCTGAGGGTATTAGTGACGAATCCATGTCGTCCTGTAGCCCCCAGGAATTCTATCTATTGGTTTCGACCCTCTTCGACCAGAGCCTAGGAGCTTGCGAAACAGGGAAGTTGGAATTTGATACTCTGAAAGGAGGATTTGACTGTGAGTCTATTATCTATATAGGACGTTCATTTGCGTTACATTAAACACCTACTAACGAGGGAGAGAAAAGATTTACTTGAACCATTCTTGTTACCATCACTTGTAATGGCCCTAACGTGGCTAGCAAAGCACATTTGGGAGTATGAAGAGGGCCTCACCAATTCGCTGAAGATACTTCATGCACTGGTAAAACCGAGTTCTATATCAGGAGAAGCTCAAGAAATCCATCGCACAGTACTGCTTATCACGGCAGAGACGTTAGAGGATGAGCTGAAAGCCGCAAGGAATCGCTACCCCGATCGCCTGGATATCAAATCCATCCTCGATGCCTTAGAATCATACCATTCCTTCCAACGAACTGGTGCTACTCGCCGCTCCGAACTTGACAGCTGGCGAAACAACTCAGCCGGAGGCGGTATGGTAACTAGCATCCGCAATACTTTTTCCTCCCTCATTCTCTGGAGCTCAACTCCGGAAATCAGCATGACACCTCCAAACTATACCCACCGCCAAATATTAGCCGGGGTCCACCACTTGGGGGCAGTCCGGGTGTTGAACGGGTTAATTGATGAGCTAAAGCTCCAAAGTGAAACCGGGAGCGGTGAATTTGCCATCGACATTGCAGCGACACTGATATGCGCACTGATGCCCGAAACCTTCGCAGCTGAACAAATGGCATGTCGCGGAAACGAAGAAATGGCTAAGGAAGCTATGTCAAGATGTCCCATACTCACCCTTCGAGACGCGTTGGACCTTCAGCGTGAATCTCTCGCTAAGATTATAGAGACGGATGTGCACCGCGCCGAAGTCATTGTGCGATTAAACCGTAGAGTCGCCGCGCTGAGTTCCGTACCCCAGATGGGATCTGGGGTGGGTAATTTGGACGTGGGAAATATCATGCAGGGCATCAGCCTGGAGGGAGTTGGTGAAGGGGAGCACATGGATTTGGACGAGGCCGGTTCAGACCAGCGCCATCAAAAGCCGGGTGAGGGCACCGGTCAGACGCCTGGGAATCTCGATGCCATGCTCGATGCTGCCACGTCAGCGACTGTGGCGGAAGCATCTGCGGATAAGGGAGTCAATCTGAGCCCCAATGGGATGGATACTGGGATTTTCGATGACGTCTTAGGTGATATGGGTAGCCATCCGGACTTTATTGGCATGGACATGGACGGAATATTTTGATATGGAGAGTTAGACCGATATTGTGTGGAATTTCTATTATAAATTATCGTTATTTGACGCTATCAGACAAAGCCAAAGCCGTATTGCGATAATTCCTTGCTACCCAAACCTGCTTTTCGTTGTTGTTATCGAATAGCAAACGTCAGCTATAGTGATGCTGGGTATATCCGAATGCATCATTCTGTACAACCATGACCTGTCGAATACTTTCAAAACCCGAGGTAGGGCAGCTCCCATCGATCGGAAACACGACTGGTATCAATGGCTATTAAAATCATATATGACGTTTCATCATCGTATATTGCTCGCAAGTCTATTTTCCATCAATTCATCTGGTCTAAATTTTTTGGGTCTCAATATCTATCATAATGATTGAGAACGAAGTCTCTTAACCCCGACGCTCTCGTAACCTTTTTTTCATACAGGGATAATGTGGTTCATTGCCTCTCGACCGTAGCACCATCGTCCGCAGGTTCCAAAAGTTTCCATTCACATGTAATTCCGTTTGTCTTAAACGTCTCAATGATACGGTGAGCGATTTCGTCGAAATTATGGGTCGCAAGAGCCAATATCGTTGGACCAGCGCCGGAGAGGCAAATACCCAGCAATCCAGGCTGTGTGCTCGGATTCATCGACTGGAGGATATCGGTCAACCCTGGGACGAGATGCTTTCTATATGGTTGGTGGACTTTATCCTGCATGGCGAGAAAGATCATGTCGGGGTCCAATGGGTCTTGGCCAAGTGCCGAAGGGAGGAGCGTTGCGCGTTGGAGATTGTAAATCTGTAAATATGCATTAGTTGGAATCCCTTTCCCAAAAAAACAAAACAAAGAAGAAGCACAGGGTTGGTTGGGTGAGCTGGGGAGGAACCGGTGGGTAAGCACGTACGACATCAGCCCTGGTGTATGTCTGTGGTAAAACTTCTCTGGCTTTGGCGGTGGGAAGTTCAAAGTTGGGAATAATTGCAATGGCTTTAATTGCTTTTGACCAGGCGAACTTCTTGTAGTGGCCTATTCCGAGTGGTGGCTGTGGTGGTTTATGACCAGTATCAACGCCGCCTGCTGGCGCAGGAAGGACTTCACTCAATGGTATTTCCTTCCATGCCAGATCTTCTGGCTTCAGCTCGTTGAGGTACGTTCCGACAAATCCACCGTACAGCGCTGCAGCGACATTATCTGGATGGCGTTCTGTAAGATGCAGTGTTAGTAATGTCCTCCGCGTTCAAACAATGAAAGATGGGCTTGGCTTGGGGCGTCCGTATCCCCTGTATATATAGGTGGTCGGCCCTTTGGGGAAAAAAAGAAAAGAAGAAAAAAGAAAGGAAGAAGGCGCAAAGGAGGAATCATCGATTCCAAGCCGCCGTGATGTAAAAACGCACTCACCAATCATAAGACAATAGTCCAACATCCTCGCTTTGTCCAATCCCAATTTTCCAACCTCATTGCCCAGTACGACTCCTGCAGTAACGGCTGCACCGCTTGATCCTAAACCACGTCCTAACGGTATGGGGTTCTTTATATGGATCTGCGTCTCGACCGGAAATGCATGGTGATTGTGACATCGTAGCACATACAAAGCAACTCTGGTGATGAGGTTGATCTCTGGATCGAGATCGACTTCCCCTGCATCTTCTCCCTCATACGTGACACTGCAGTTTAATTTTGCCGGCGTGGATGACGAAGGAGAGGAGGAATTGGTAGTGACATGGAGCTCAAGGTAGATGGATAGCGCCAAGCCTAGACAGATTGTTAGAAGGAGGGGTTATCCATGAAAGATCTCATCTCTGCGGTCAATTGGGATAGATTGACATGGCATGGCATGATAGTCTCCAGCGGCTTACCGATCACATCGAACCCTGGGCCTATGTTGGCGGATGAACATGGCACCTTGATCTTGAATGACTCCATAGTGGGATGATTTTCGGAGGGTTGCGCGGGGGATAGTTATACGGAACAAGGCTGGACGAGCTCAGCTGTAGATGATGGCAAATGGTAGATAATGATCTCCAGCTAATAGTAGTATGGATTAAGTACAAAGACGACAGACAAGCGCAATCCTAAGAGATATCTCTTTGAATTCATTCTCCAGCATCTTCAACGCTGCCAAAGCGAGAAACTGTTTTTTTTGATATCACGTGGTTTATCTTATCGGATTATGAGTCACGTGGACAAGTCATCGCAAAAAGCCCCTTTTTCTCTTACTTTGACCTCTCTCGGCATCTCGTTTCATGAAGCGGCACGAACGCGGCGTCTTGCGCCTCGTTGAGTGGTGCCATGCGTGGGGACCAGCGAGCTATATGTAGAATCCGTGTCAGTCGCCGTTATTTTTGAAAGGCTAAACCGCGCAACCTACCGACCGATGTACGCCGAAGTGCTTCTTGGACACGGCTGGTCCCCATATGAACCTGTGTTGTACCATAGGACTTACATCTATGTATCGATATGGACGAAGCCTGTGATAAAAACCAAGAAGAGGAGTTGATTCTCCACACTTGATCACCTTCTCGAAGCGACAATAATGAGGATGAGCACCTTGGTCTTCCGTCATCTATGTCCAACTCCACAGCGACCCGCATCTCCTTTTGATATGAAGTTACATGCGGCGGAGCATTCAGGGGCCCGGCCCAGGTTTTCGGTTAAGAAACGATCCCTCTGCTATCGTACATGATGATATGGACCTGTTTTGTGGACGGAAAATATACCAGGAATGTAAACTGACGCATAGAAGCGCCGACGCGGCGTCACCCACATGCTAAGATCTTCCAGGTTTCGCCTCTTCATATATCATGGACAAGAAAAACCCCTGTACTACTTTTTCCCGCTTCATACCTTGTTTCTGAGCTATTATTTCCGCATCCTGATATGAATCTCTGTTGAGAGACATCGCTCTCATGAATCGAACCTTCCAGCCTAGTTCGAGCATTTCTTTCTGATAACAGCCAAGGCGAGGGGACATGAAAGACATGCATTTGTGATGCGTAAGAAATTCTATTATTAATGGCGTGCCCAGAATGTAAAATCCCGAGAGTGGGAGAAGTCTGCCTTGCGGCTGGAATGAAGGTACCTGTCAGAATACCATGCAAGCAAAGCCATGAACCACATGGTTGGGTTAGAGGCGAGATGTCAACGTCGTCTACTCAAATTCATACAGGTGTATCTCGATATAATACATTTCTCCAAAGCTCCATATGTCGATACACGGAGCCCCTCAGGTTTATCGCGGAGACACGAAAATGAATCCGTGGTACAATTATTGCGCGTTCTCCTGAATGCCCCATAGCGGGAGCTTGACTCGCTTCTCGCGCATCTAACATATAATAGCACGGATAATATGATAGATAATATTGTGTCAACCTGTCGAGACCAGTTCATCGGGTCACGTATATTCACCATAAAGAGGGGCCACATCGTATAGCTTTCGCCTTTGAAGGGATGATTCCCTCATCTGAGGCTCTAGCAATGCTCATTTTGTTCACACTGTGGGCGTGAGACCGAGAATGAAGCTTCAATAAGACTTCACCGTCGTTGCTCGGGTTACAATTCCCGTATCTCAAGGAGTAGCTCGGTGATCAATCCACCCCTATCTCAGACGGTTGTCGGCCTTTGACCTTTAGAGTGTAACGTGAGAAGGAGTTCCCCCATCCCCCTCCTTTCCGCTAGACTCGCCACAAACAAGGCGACAGACCTTATAAGTGAATGTATTATTCGAGTCTGGGGGTGGGGTGCGTCTGTCTATCATGTTGCCTGGAGAAGCCCGACGCGATGGATTTAAAGAAAACGGATGCGGGATTTGGGGAGGAAAAAAGTAAATATATCCAAGAGCGAACCACTGATAACGCTATCCGCGACGTACCGGGGAGGGACGATACAAAGAGCCGACAGCGCGGAAAGGAACTATCGATTTCTATCTCGAGGCTCGAGGCCTGGACGTTGTTCAAAGTGCGTCGATCGGCTTGTGAAAACCTACCAGTGCGGAGCAACTTGAGCATTGGTATTTCATCGATTTCGCTTCGGAAAATCTTCCGTCAATTGTTGACAAAACTGAGATATCTGTTAATCGTAGATCAACGCGTGAACTGGAGGGCGTTCTCCTGATAGGATAGGATCCCGCGGTTATTCAAATGATTATTATGTGGAGCTTAAACAACCGACCGCTTCGGAGCGCTTGTAGGTGAAAAAGCAGACATCGTTATGTAAGACGGACCGGCCAAGAAGAGCGAGTACATTGTCCATTTCTGGAAGGCCGCCGAGACAGCCGTCAAGCCGTCAAGGAGCAAATAATAAAGGTAAAAATAAAATATTAAAAAAAGGAATTTAGGTTCTGGAGCGACGATCTTATAGCACGCCAATAGCCTTTCGCTGTCCTGGGGAGAGTTGGGCCGTCTCACCATCAAAACCGTTGTAGAACCAGAGAGCAGTTGTTGCACCGTGTGACACTGTGTGCTTTTTAAATGGAGGACGAACTTTTTGCTTTCCCTGAGAGCTCCGAATTGAATTCTGTGTGATTCTTTCCTTGGTCGCAGGATAGGTCTCCGAAGCTTTTTTTGAACAGCTGCTGCAGCCTGCAGGAACGAGCAGATTCTGGGCACGAAAAGCACAGATTGTGGAGCAAGTGTTTGTGCTTCCTTTGTTGCAAAGCTCAGAATATCAGAAAATCGACGGAGGTTTTGCATATTATAGCTTCTGAGAGCACAGACAGCATGCTGGCGTGGGATTGATGGCCATTTAATAACAGTTCATTTACCAAGGTCAAACCATGAGATGAATCCAAAGTCCCAAGAATACTCATCGCAAAAACATCATATCTAACCGTCCGCAGTTCATTTCCCCTATTGGCCAGGTTAATTCTCACGTTCCCGTCTGCAATTACGAGCTTCAATTGTTGGTTCATGATACGATCAGGGGGCGAATGACGACTGAGAGCTCTCGCCAGAAGCAGCTGTTGCCAGCGGCATGGCGTGGCCATCACAACGAAAGGGTGATAACAAGCGCATTATTATTGCGAGGATTACGGACCTTCTCACCCACCTCTGTATTCTGCCGGATGGTCCTCGGAAAGTGGACCCGGTCCAGTCCAACGTTCAAGGGATATCCCGGCACCAAGAAACACGCACAATGAAGGGGAAAAGACCCTAGACGAGGACTAGCCGTGGGCTGTCGAGCTGCATATGTCGAGGAGCGGACTCCCTTGGCAGGTCCCACAGACGGGATATGATTTGTTTTGTGACCTTGTCTTGCTTGTCCCCCCATGCCCTCCGATACCCCTTTGGAATCCCTCAGGCGATTTGTATACCGCCTGGAAAAAAGTCTTTTATGTGCTTGACACTTTTGTGACGACAGAGCCTGGTTACCAGCCTATCATTTCATTCCTTTTAATCCCAGCCTCGATATTCTTAGCTTTACCCTGGTAGTCGCATGCAGAATGCAATCCTCGTTCACATTTTTTTTTCCTGCGTAAAATTCGGTGAGACAGAGAGCTTTGTGTGCATGGTCCGAAGGGACTCTTTGTATGGACTAGACAGACTCGACCCAATTAACAGGATAGCTTGGTGGACCGCTGGGGGGGAGAAGTCGAGTCGTAATCCATGATGGCTTGCAATTGTGTGGAGGCGAATTCAGAGATTTGGGAAAAAGGTCTCTTGACACAGACAGGCCAGCCCCGAATATTCACGCCATCAACGGGCTGCGGTGCTTTGATGGAGGGGAAGTGGTTCGACGATGGGAAAGCTCCAGAGTTCTTGGTGACGAAAGATTTGCCCTTGTTGGACAAGGAAGACGCAGTCAACGGGGGGAGTGGACTGGTCGTTTCAGTGGCGGAATCGACCCATCGGAACTGTTATGCCACAGCTGGTTGGTGAACTGGAGTTGAGACTGGAACCGTCCACTTGCTGGCTGGCACAACAACGGCCCAGAAACGAAGAACGAGATGGAGCAGCTCCGTAAAGACTCTTTTTTTGCCCCGTTGGAAACTTTTTTTAGCGTCCTCCACTCTCAAATACTAGCGTGTGCTGATGTTTTCCGTATACACCACATCCTTATGCATGGCGTATAATAATGTCAATAACGAGCTCATGTCTGGAATATACAACGTTTTAATATGCTGAAGTTATAGCCTTGGGTTAAAGCATGGCCACTAACCAAGTCGAGTAAGAGTCTCTTTTTTCGCAACGGCTCCTCAACGCCCAATTTTGATCTTCGTCTCTCTCCCTTCGATCATCTCTCTTTCTTTCTCTCTCTCTTTCCATCTCTCTCCCCTTTTTGTTCTTCTTTTCATGTTCAATTCTGTCAGTCTGCCTTTTGTAAAGCTTTCCTTTTGATCTTTTTCTCTTGGAAGCTGCAGACCTGTGGACCCTTTTTGTTTCTTGTTGATAGTTCTATTCACCACTTCGTTCCTCTTCGTACATATCCAAATCCAAACAACCACACGCTTTACCGGTATCTTGGATTGATTTACTCCTGGTGGAGTTTCGTACAGCTTAAACCAAATCTGCCTGATTCAATCATTTACATACTCAAGCTTGTTAAAACTTGTTGTTACAAACAGGACCGAGAAGACATATATACCCGTCCTTACATTCTACCAAGCGTTGATCGGTCTTATTCAGCTTCTGGACAGCATCTCTTCTCAATTCTATCATATCGTTGGCTGGAACCTATCTCAACGTTGAATACCACTATACGCACTCTCTTGCAAGACGAGGAAGAATTGGTCCACCCGCGACCCATCTTCTCTATCCCAAACTACCGTACGTATTTACAGCCTGCATTCATAGCCTTCTATTTGCTAATACCAATTAATTCCTAGAGCACTCTTCTGCTGTATATCCGAACATATATGCGATAACTCGACTCAAGTTCCAGCGTTTTGGCAGCTTGGGTTAGTCTCGCCATTGCTGGCGCAGAGGGCAGCCTCTGGTGCTGATAGCTGCATCATTTGGTGAAAAATCGCTTTCGTGATACCATCGACAGTTACCTTTCTCTCGTCGCGTCATGGAATCTCAAAACCATTACCACGTTCTTCCCCTAAACATACACCACAATAATCCCGCCATGCAAGCGCAAAACTCATCCTTCTCACCGCGGACCGGTTCGAATAATCGCCTGATAGCCGCTCTCAAAACCCAACTGCGAATGACACCACCCTTGACGCCTCATAGCTCTCGGGAGGAAATGATTGACCGAAGCGAGAAGGGTACCGTCTTCCATAATTACCTTCGGGCTTTCTATCCCTTTCATCCAGACTCTCCCGTTTCCGCATCAACAGTCACACTGCCGCTAGACCAAGGAGATCTGATACTGGTTCACTCCGTTCACACCAATGGTTGGGCAGATGGCACCTTGTTGGATACAGGTGCCCGGGGTTGGCTCCCTACTAACTATTGTGAGGCTTACGACCAGCAATCAATGCGGCCATTGTTGAAGGCTTTGATGGACTTTTGGGATATCATTCGCGGAGGAAGTCTAGCCACCATGCATCAGTTTACAAATCAAGATTATATGAGGGGGATGACTGCTGGTGTCAGGTTCCTTCTGGTAAGTTCAGACGTCTTGGTGCTGCTGGCTTCAATTATTGACACGCCCCCTTTAGGAAAAATCGGAATGCTTAACAAGACAATCCCAATTTGTGGAGAGGTTCGACGGGCTCCGAAGAAATAGAAAGGCGTTGCTTTCCGACCTATCGTCGCTCGTGAAATTAGGAAAGCGCCTGCAAGAGGTGGCCAGCGGGGAGCATTTTGCCGAGCACTTGGATGAAATCTTCGATCAAATGCTTCTGAAAGCCTTCAAAATTGTCACCAGAGGTGTGAGATTCCTAGACGTTTGGAACGAAGAGGTTGGACTAGTCAAAACAATGGCAGAGTTGGAACTTCCCAACAACCAATTTCTTCCAGGCTCATACGGAGCGCCACTCACCCCTCCTGTAGAGGGTTCATTCAACATTACAGGCTATTCATCAGGCTCGACGGAGGCTAATAACAGTCCAAAGGCAAATATTGAGGAGGCGAGGAACAGCATTAAAGCCCAGAGTCCCGTCCTGGCAAACCAGCACCAAGACTTGGCCTCCCAACAGAGGCCTGGCTCCGCGCAAACCAAAAGGGTATCTGTTTCGCATCGAGTGTCGTACAGTGGCTACTCGTCTGCAGGCCGCAATCCCAACATTGCGTCCGAGCGGTTGGGTGCTGCCCATGATAAGTTTTTAGGGGTACTTGGGTCGTTTATCGGCTTGCATCTCCAATCACGGTCTTCAACAGAGCTGATTATCACCACTCAGCAAGCCGTTCAGTCTTGCCGAGTATTATTGTCCGTTGTCGAAGAAGTCGGAGAGCATGACATGCATCGGTCAGAACCATTGGAGCGCGCCAAGGATGCGATGTACGAACGAATCACTGAGTTGGTGCATGCGGCACGTGATGTCTTTCGCCCAGCTAATGTTGCTGAAGACGAAACAGTATTCATGCCAGACAATGGGAAGAGGCTGGTTGATGCTGCCACGGATTGTGTCAGAGGGGCTGGTGACTGCGTCGCCAAGTCGAGACAGGTGCTAGAGCAAATAGGAGACTTCGAGCTCGAAAATATAGGGCTTGGGATATCAGGGGTTGTAGCCGATAAGAATGAGGAATCGCAAAATAACCCTCAGCTCGCAGCTCAGGAGAGTGCCGATTCCAAGGCTCAGCCAAGTGAGGAGGAAGTCAACGAAGTGACTAAACCAGCGGGTCCTTCAGCACGAATTCCACCACCACCTCTTCAGATACCCGCCGCTGGATTTTCCTCGCTATCCCTCACTCCTTCATTGACTGATACGGGAACTTCCATCTCTGATTGTTTGACAGCCACCGTACAAACTCCAACCTCGACCCTTGATGAACCATTTAGTGCGGTTCTCTCCTCCTTCGCTGAACTGAATGACCCGTCTATCCCGCATCCAGACCATGATATCTCGCATTCCCTTGGTCGCTATTCCCCGACCAAAACTCCTTATGATCCTCCTTCACACAATGATAGTGTCGCTGTAGCCCAGCCCTATCCACCACCTACCCATACCGTTTCAAATGGCGAAGCGCGAAGCCAGGAAGAAACACCCACGAGGCCAGCGTCACCCAGCATGGATATCCCCCCTCCTCCACCATTGAAAGATGATGTACAATTGGATGAAATAGTCCCCGAAACTGAAGAACACGAGGACACGCTGTTGGAAAAAACATATGCACACGAACTCATGTTCAAAGAAGGGCAGGTCGTTGGTGGTAGCATTCGCGCCCTAGTGGAGAAGTTAACAGCTCATGAATCGACCCCAGATGCGTTATTCGTTTCTACATTCTATCTTACGTTCAGGCTCTTTGCAGCCCCGGTTGAGTTTGCTGAAGCTCTAATCGAACGTTACGATTACATCGGAGAGACACCAAAAGCCGGTGGCCCTGTTCGCTTGCGCGTCTATAACGTGTTCAAAAGCTGGATTGAGTCGCATTGGAGACATGATTGCGACGATATCGCCCTTCCAACCATACTCAAGTTTGCCAGAACGAAACTTATGATCACACTACCTACAGCTGGAAAGCGATTAGTAGATCTTGTGGAAAAAGTCTCTACTCTTCATGGTCCCCTAGTTCCAAGGCTTGTGTCATCGATTGGAAAAACCAACACTGCTACTGCTCAGTATGTCAGCCCTGAGCTGCCATTACCGACCCCTATCATCTCTAGGAGTCAACTCAGCTCCTTGAAAAGTTGGAAGAACGGCGGCCCTTCCGTGAGTATCCTCGACTTTGACCCGCTGGAACTAGCCCGGCAAATCACGCTCAAAGAATCTCGCCTGTTTTGCTCTATTCTACCTGAGGAACTTCTAGGTACAGAATGGACCAAAAAATCGGCCTCCTTGGCAGTCAATGTGAGAGCCATGTCTACATTGTCCACAGATCTCGCAAACCTAGTTGCTGATTGTATTTTACAATCGGATGAGCCTAAGAGGCGAGCTCTCATCATCAAGAGATGGGTAAAAATTGCGGCCAAGTGCCTTGAGCTGAACAATTACGACACGCTCATGGCAATTATCTGCTCGTTGAACTCTTCCACCGTTTCCCGATTAAGACGTACGTGGGAACTTGTGCCTCAGAAAACAAAGAATGTTCTTGAGCAGCTCCGAGAGATCGTGGATGTCTCCCGCAACTATGCAGTCCTAAGGCAACGACTGCAGAACCACGTTCCACCATGCTTGCCTTTTGTTGGTACATACCTCACCGATCTAACATTCGTGGATCACGGTAATCAAGATACTCGCTCGTTGCCGATCGACGAGGAGGCTTCAATCAACGTGATCAACTTCGACAAGCATATGAAAACTGCAAAGATTATTAGCGAGCTGCAACGATTCCAAATCCCCTACCGACTAACTGAAGTCCCTGAGCTTCAGGCCTGGATCCAGGACCAGTTAGTCCGTGTTCGATCTGCGGGAGAGAAGAGTTTCCAACACTACTATAGACGCTCACTCGCCCTTGAACCCCGCGACCGGGCAGCCAGCCGTGCTTCTCCCGGCGAGCCATCCATCTTTTCCAAAGAAGTCGCAAAAGAAAAATTCGACTTCTTAGCATGGACTTACAGCTCCAAGTCCAAAGGTGGCCTTACTTAACCTACCCAAACCAACCGCCCTCATACTCTCCGCCCCCTCTCATCTTCAACTACGCCTTCGCCCTCACCCGGTCACAACCAGGCCCTTTAATGTATAATGAGTCACGATTAATGGTTTTCTACTTCGCTTCGCTCCTTTACTCCGATTCTTCAATTCTATCCGCCTGGTATCATTCTGGTTTCCGCACCGTTGATTACATTTCGCCTGATATCCCCAAAACGCTTAGATTCGAGATCTTCTGGGTTTTCTTATTTATTTACTTTTTTTTGCGACCGTTGAACTCGTATTCGGTCTTTTTTTGGAGTTACGGGGCGTGCTTAGTGTTTGGTATTGATACCTTGTCATTTTTTTCTCCTTTTCTGCTGTGCTTCTATTTCCTTTACTAGAAAAAAAGGACGGTACTGGGCATACTAGGATATTGTATGGATTTTGTATTTATTTTTTTCCTTCTCTCTTTCGTCTGTCTAGTCAAGACATTGGGAAGGGTAGCACGCGAGTGCATAAAAAATAGGGGGGTTCTTGGGGGGAAAAGACCAGGCTGGCTGGATGGATTCGGTGCGAGGTTTCTTTTCCATGGGTTGATTACTCTGTATTGAATACCACTTGAATTCACAGTTAAATTCTTGAAGATTTTCTCTCCCCATCCTCTTTCCGATTCGCGGGGTTTTAAACATCCATCACCCTGAGATATATTGCTTTTCGGTCCTTGGCGAAGGGTATTCCAGGCCTGGATTGGCCTCATTTCTTCACGCACCCTTCATATCATTCGAGTCCTTTGGCCAGGAGTATCAACCTTCTCTTCCTCCCAGGCATTATTATTGCCGGGTTATAGATAGATATCTAAATAGCCGTGGGCTTATAAAAATTGACTTCCTCCATACTGTTCCCTCACCCTGATATTTTGATTGCGACGACTTCCATCCGTCCAGTTGTACGGCGTACATATGTTGTCATTCTTTGCTTTCACCCCTTTTGGCGCCTTGCATGCGTATTATCACATGATTAATCCTTCATGCAAGCAGCACAAGCAACATTGACGCCCGACGATGAGGGGGTCGGGGATGTGAAATGATGTGATGATGTCGAGGATGCTGCAGTAGCTCGTATCAGGCTAAGAGGATTCTGCAGCTCTTAATCTGCAGTGCATTAAGCTAAATTAAGCACCGTGCAGAGCCAGGGATGTTTGTCCCTTTCTCATCCCGTACTCCGTATTTTAATCCCACGAGAGGCTGTGTCTGTTATAGTCGGGAATGCCGACCGGGAAATGTTGAAGAAACAACAAGCAAGCTCTACAACGGGATACATAGTTACTGCCTTCGTTTAAAGAACCCTTCCACCGGCAAATCTACTGCTAAGATCCAGTTTCTTGATATGAGGAGATTGTTGAATCTATCAGCGCACAGAAAAACTCCTTTCTCGGCTAATATATTTCATCGGTTTCTTAGGCTTGCTTGCTATTTCTTGCTAATCTCAGGCATTTGCAGAGAGATTTCACTATGGATGGGCAAGTGAAACCTGATGAAATAGATCAAGAAAGGAGGTTGTCTTTTAAGCTTGAATGATCTCTTTTTCTCGTTGGTTTCCTCAGTTTCTTATGTCCTTCACAATATGGTAGTCCTTATCCATATGTGTGCTTTTTGGCAAGGGGGAAGTTGAGAGCACAGTTATACTACTTCTTGAAATCCTGGGCAGTGTGACAGCAGTTAACCTAAACAGGTTAACTAGTAGCCCAAATGACATAACTCTGACATCTACATCAGTTTTCTTTTGTCTTCCACTACAACTGATTGTCCAGAGCTATCAACACTTCATATCTCCACTCTTCCTACCACTCTGGACTGTCTCTTCCTCGATTACTTACACCAGATCGGCTATAACTTATCTGCCCTACGCTTACCCCACGGTTCATTATTGATCTCTTGATATAGTTGGTGCTCTTCTCACTGACTTGATCAGCCCCAGTATCTTCCGAGGCACCGCTTGATACCAAAGTCCCAGCTACAATGGGACCATGTCAGTACACCAGTGGACACATGAAGTGCACCTGTCCTGAAGGAAAACAGCAGTCTAGTCTCAGGACAACTATAGATCTCCCATGTTTAGAATGTGGGCATGAGATGAAAGATCACTCTGCATATGGTATCTAATCACCATCATCCACGGTTAGCTCTTCATTAACTTGCTCCTTAGCTTCCCCTACTTCCTCCCCCTAAATTGTCCTTTAGTTTCCCCTACTGATATAACATATAATTGTTCTTAGATTCCCCTACTGCCTCCATCCAAACTTCTGCCACGAATGTGGATGCCCTTGGACCCTTTATCTGCCCCCGGGACGAGACCGTTATCAAACTTGCGCAAAGTCTTGATGAGTTCAGTGTAATACACGTACGAGGGGCTCCCTCATCGGGAAAGACAACCTGATCTCTATTACTCGCAAAGCATTATGAAACCCACAACTTACCATTTGTTTACCTCCCTGCCTGGGAGTGTGAAGAGGCTAGACCCGTTTATACCTGCTTGAAATTATATGAGGCAAAATATGGACCAGCTTCCATGGATCCCTATCAATTCTTATATTCTTCGAATAAAACAACATTTATTATCGATCAAGCGCAGACCTCATATGACGATCCAAACTTCTAGAGCCAGGTCATAAAGACCAGAAGTGATCAGATGTATCCTTAGCATCACTTCGCCATCCCTATGAGGAATTCCCCTGGAAAATCGCTCTCTAGAACTTCATCGGTATGTAGCCCTTGACTATCTGATGATGAACGCCGTGCGGTTCTAACTTAGCTTTCCACAGCGCTCAAACTGAAGCACGTTGTGTTGTGTTTGCCCCAAATCTCTTTGAGATATGAAGACCGGTATACCTTATCATCAAATTTGTGCCGCCAAAGTTCACCCGAAGATACAAGGTTCGATACTGCGTTGTATGTATTTAAAATTAATTAATTATGTGCACCCATCAATTTTGAAATCTCTATGTATATCTATCAGTCTACCTACTAATCAGTGTATAAGCCTAGGAGACTGGGGATCTACTACGTAGTAGAGGTTTATATTTATCACTCCGTTTGTGTCTGTTATGCCCTCCTAAATAAGGTGGGACATAACTTCCCTTCGTAAACTTCTAGATAAAATCAATATTTTTTATAATATATACAATACTACCCAGGGATGGGTAGACAATCCTGGTAGCAAAAAAGCTCAGGAGTCGTATATTCCCACAATAAGGCGCTCCTGCAATTCCAAATAATATTATGCAAGTAGTCAAAAATGGTCGCCCCAATTATGCCATCGTGGGTTCCAAATAAGAGCCAAAAAAACAAGAAAGCTTTTTTCACGAAGTTTGACGTTGCCATGCATTAAAAGCCCCCACGAAATCCAAATTAGATGTCGATCCTTTCGGGTTCGTTTTCGCATGAGGAAAACTGAACACGTTCTCTATCTGCGGCCCTGATAGGGAGGAAGAGCCGAGATTCATAATCGGCACCATAGACGGCCTGCCATGGGCGCACTGAAAGGGGAAGACGCATCCTGAAACGCGAGATATTGAATCGGTACATTCTTCAAAATCTAAAACATCGTTGAACATAATCGCAGACCTGCATGCACGCGAATTGAGCAGCTCAACCATTTTCTTCGGACAATCAGTGAGACGATGTAGCCAAAAATTGGATGTGGAGGACCAATCGTCATTATCAGCTAGTTTCGATGACATTGATGTCTCCGAACTGTCCTCTCGGGTCCAGAGTTCTGAACGAAGCATGTCAATAGACAGCCTAGGCTCCGTTCTGCATCTCGCAGCTATCAAGGAGGGGAGTGCAGTCACCACGATACTGCATGCTCCATCGCCACCCCTGACGATATCAAAATGGCAACCCCAGGAAGTGAAATATCCAGATCGAGATTCAAACAATTTTGCTTCTTGAGAAGAGATTGGGAAAGAGACAGGATCCGTAAAAGTGGTTGTATCCACGGTGTGCGATGAGGATGGTCCGCACAGGCTGCTGAATAGCTGCTCTACGTGATACCTCTCGTCCGCTGCATGCTGATCCACAAGCACTAAGAGCTCTTCGGTATCCTCGTCATCGCTGGGCTTTGAATTCATCTTGATCAAGATAAACTTGTTGTCAACTTGCGCAACAACGCTTGCTTTCCTGAGCTCATCTTTGCCCAGCTTTCCTTTAAATTTTGCGAAAGAGCCATCTAAAACGTCACTTGAAAGCTCCTCTGAGTAAATACTTTGAAGACACTTTCCCATGGTAGGCTGTGAATCCCCATTTCCCAAGATTTTGGGATTCATCGATCGTATCGAACATTCAGTTTGACGAAATACTGGATTTTCCCAAGTTTTCATCAGCGAATCTAACCATGGAGTGGGTTTCGAGCAGACAGGCTCTGAGAATGTCCCATTCAAATGAGGTACAGCGGTGGCATTGGGCTTTAGAAGGTGTCGTGAAAGATTTCCTGAATTAGTTGTACCACCAGCGGGCGGGAGTGTCTGCCCGGTGCGTTGATTTATAAGGACAACATCCTTCGTAATCGGATTAGTCCATGGAACGACTTCATCCGCTGACGCCTGCGCGTTACCAGGCCATATCTGTAGAGTTGATCCGTCCCGGGACGATTCTGGCACGCTTGAAGAATATTCAAGTTCTTCTTGTGGGACACTTGGTTGCATGATAACAGGTGCAGATGCAGCAGATAATGGGCGAATGATTCCGTTTTGAGCATTAGACTCATCCAGAGAGGGTTTATCCATTCCTCGAGGGAGTCCGGAACAAAGGTCTCCGTAAATATCTTTTTTCCCACTCTTAATTCTACTCCAGCTCCCGAAATCTTTGAACTGCAAGCGCTTCTTTGCCTCCGCTTCTGTTGACTTGGACCTTTCGCCGGCACTGTATACCGGATAATTTCCTGTCTCCCCTCGCTGAAAATGATTGATTTCCCTGTCGCCTAGCCGGTTTATTGACATATCTCGGGTTATCTTAAACCTGGGTTTTGATTGGGGAGAAAGACCGTGTTGTTCGAGGAACTGACCGAGCATAGCGGTGATGATATCGATGAGTCTTTGGACAGATACCCCAGATTTGAGGGGGTCTTCTTTTGCACTGGGAGAGAGGTCCCTCTCAGAGAACTTGATCCGTAGATAGAACATCGGCCACCTATTTACTCCTTTGGCTCTTGAATTTTGCCTTTTATTTCCAGTAAGAGTCGGACCACCTTCCTCGTCTATTATACCAAAATCCCTGGGCCTATCTCTAGACCCAAGGGGTGCTTCTTCTGTACCAAAATTTGACGCCAAAAAAATCCTGTTGATTTCATTGAATAATATATCTGAGTTTCCTCGTTGATATACTGGGTTAATACCAAATGATATGAACTGTACCTGCTTCGTCGGACTGGGCTGGAGCGATATAGCTCCTTGAATGGAAACATCAGAAGACCTGGCAGAAACCGTGACCCACGACGAGAACTCAGCAGGCTGGATATAACCTGCCTGCGCAAGAACGGTGCGAATCCTGCCCATATCAACATCCTGCTGATCGAGAACATTGAGTAAGCGTGGTGAACAGGAGGAGCTCCGGTTCTTACCCCGAATAATAAGTTTGCGTGATTTCGCAGCATCCAAAACGATTAATTTGACGGGGTTCTGGAATGCAATTAACAATCCAGTCAAGTCTCTTTTTAAATCACTCCATTCTTTATCCAAATCTTCATTCTTACGAAGTGCTAATGCACGGTGTTTAACTCTCACAGGCAGGTTGCCGAAGAGGTTCCTGACTGTCACTCTTGTGCCATGTTGAGAATCGGCGAGCTCGTGGTGTAAAGGGGCCGGGCACAGCCTGGCAATGACATTTGAGTGATGGTAAACCAGGGAATTTGTTGACTGGGACGCTATGTGGCGAGAAGTAATGGTCACGAGAGCCAAGGATATTAAAGATGGAAGAAATATACCTTCTCCACCATATGTTGGCCCGGATTCACCGAACTTAGAGGTATCTACAAAGACACAATGATAAGCAATCGAGATACCATGCCAAAGCACAAAACAGGTTCAAAGAAATGGTCACATACGGTACAACTTTCCGAGGCCGCCACCGTCCGAAAATTCAGGTGGTGTTATCCCACAACCATTGTCCTCAACGGAACATGCACCTTTTTGAAAGTCCACCTGGATTGTTACTGCACTGGCGCACGCATCAAGAGAGTTCTTTAGAAGTTCTAATACAACGCCATTCAAGTTGGTGATAACAACCGAAGATTTGATACGCCCCGCGACCTCGGCGGGCAAGGGTCGGATCATGGGAGAGTCCCTGTCCATGGCAAAGTTCAAGATGAGAGTAACTCAGAAAGGGGTATATATCCGATAGACCAGAAAAAGGACTCTGTAAAGAAAAAATCTTCCCCATATATGTGCAAGGCTGCAAGCTTCGCTCATGGCGCTCCTTGATAGCGGAGTGAGGAAAGAACGTCCTTCGAGGGGCAGCTTCGCTTTCTCAGTTCAGCCTTGGGAGATAAAGAAGAAGAAAGCGTTTTCTGCTAGCAGAAACCCTAGCACTGACTTTTCATCGCCGGGCAGATTCCATCTTTCCCAGGGGATCTAGTTTTGCAGGAGGAGCTGGTTGCTTGTGAGTTCAAGCATCGCAGCCTATAGTCCCCAGAATCTATAGCCAGGTCACTCTATGTACAGTTAGAATAGTAGACCAAGGGTATAAAGAATCACAGAGCGAGCGACAGGGTAAAAGAACTGGTGGATGGCTCTTCTTCGTGTCTGTCGTCTCGTCGCTTTTTACTGCGCTGGTATAGTTACCACGTGATGTGATTACTAACACGCGGCTGCGCCGCAACGACAAGCAACGAAGAAGCACTAAATTAACTATCGTCATCGTCGCGGAGATCAAGAGAAACAACAAGGCGAGCGAGCTGGCGAGGAATATCCATTCTGGCTTCACACTACTCTGCGGAAGTGCTATAGTGGTTTTATATCTTGCCTCAGCAACCTCGCAGTCAGTAACACTCGTTTGTTCAGCAATACCTGTTACCCCGTCTACCGTGATCTTCATCTTCCACACCGACACGATAGCGCCTTGGATACTCTTTGGGCATTGCGTACTCCACAGCCGATTAATCTCATGCCTGTTGCCTTGCCACAATCATTGTGAACGCTCACCCCTCCTTTACTCGTTTTCCATTGCCCTTTCACCTCACTACGTTCTCCACCTCGCTGAATATGACAGAAACAGAAAGGATGACAGGAGCGCATCCTGGTAAGCAGACCACTCTCTCTGCCTCTGTGAAAATACTAATTTTCATGCTGTAAGATCGCCACGCCCGGAGGCGTCCATTCTCTCACTGGATGAAACGACTCGCCAATCTCAAGAATTCGTCCTCAGATCCCAGTCACGCCAATGGGTCAAACAAAAGAAACGGTGCTACTAGTGTCACAACAAAGGGGAAGAAAGAAGCCAAGAACAATCCGTACCCCCTATCCAAGGAGGCAGGCTCATCGTCCGCCGAACGCCCGAATGGACACCTCTCCTTCACTGAACCGCCAAACAATGTACGACTAAATCATTTATCGCAATCGGAACCGTACATTCTAGATCCCACACAAGAGAATCAGCTTCCAACAGGCAGAAAGTCGGCCGCACCGACGCTTTCTACAAATGGAGATACAACTGTGTCGGAAACTGCTTACTCTAAAGCGGGCACGGCAGCTACTGCAGGAGGTGGTATTAGTTCAAATGGTGGCGGCGAAGGAAGTACGTTCTCTTCTCCGTCACCGTCTGTGCGCTCTCTCACTACCACCCTCACAACAGTCCAGTCAACTGCCCCTTCGAACCAGATATACGCAGCACAGAACACGACTCATTACTCGCCAGCAGTTGGGGGTACTGGCAGCCATACCACGCCTCAGCATGCCGCCAATAACCAAATTGGCGTACAGTTTACCCATCAGTTCCCCACCTCGCCGATTACCGCTGTTCCTTCTCACCTTTCCCCTCCTACATATACGACTGCTACCGCCAACAATATACTTACCGACAATGCCTCAGTCTTGACACTCGCCTCATCTTCCAAACGCCGTCGTCGCAACTCTCTTGATACCAACGCTTCCATGCGCGCTTTAGCACCATCTTCTTTGTTTAGTGGCAGTCGGGAAAGCTTACCACTCAGTGTGCTTAGCGGGAATATAGGTGCCAGTAACGCTATCGCAGGTGCCGACCAATCGAATGTGTCTATCACAAACGCAGCCGGTATACTTGGGAGAGGCGGTGCCAACAATGAGCGCGCGAGCTTAAACTCGGCTTCTGGGATTATTCCGGCTGATAGGGGAAGTGTAAGGAGTGGATTGCAGTCTCATCATGGTCGAAATGACAGTATCAATGGCAGCATCGGCGCCCAGGTGGCGGGTACATCAATTACGGGCGTAACCGGCCGCATGAGCCGCCGTAGCTCTGGATGGGGTGAGATTATAGACTCCGAAGACACTGATGACAACCAACATGATGAGGTTTCAGGACCGAACAAAGGTCCCGAAGTAGACGCGAGGAGTAATAAGGAGAAAGAGAAGGGAAATTGCGACTAAAAAAGGATGCAATGATTTCCTCGGCCCGTTTCATTGTTACTATATTCTTTTATTCTTGGGATGTCTGGGACCCCATTTGTTTACATCTTATACCCCGTGAATTACTTTCGTACTGAACCTCTTATGCTTTATGTCGAATCTCATGCTTCCTCTAAACCGCCATAATAATAATACTGCTGGCATATACAATTAGAATTGAACGCGTTTATAAGAACGAAGTCGATCGCATCTGTTCATCTATGCAATCGCTTAACTCTTGCCGCCTTGGACGTTTTACGAAATATTTGATATGTGCTATGGTACAAGTTTGTTGGGAACGTTAATGAGTTATTGGCAAGTTGTTTGATTCCCGCTTAGCACAGCTAAACCCGCCTTGAGCCTCTTTTTCCGTTTTTGCTTTCTTCGTTCGAGTAGTCTCCCTCGGCTGTGAACAACGACCTGTGCTCAACTTCACAGCTTGAGAATATAAGAGAAGCCGATTGCCACACTGACCTGTGGTGCATACATACTGCGTTGGTGCCTGGCCAGCAAAAACCTCTACCAGGAGCTCGCTCTTACTGGTATGTTCTCGCCCAGCAGACCGCCATCCAGCATCTCCAGCTTCCAAGATATGCTCCAATGTGCCCGCTCAATACCTAACACGATTACTTGTCATATACCGCTGGGTGTTCACCTCATCTTATGCTGCACTGCGTATTAAATCATGGCGCACCTGGAGTATCATACAAGGCAGTGGTTGTGGAACTGAAGGAAAGAAATGGCACGGCTAACTCCTCTACTGATAGTGTATCGAATTGCTACGCTACTCTATTCTGAAAATGATGTATTTGCTAGCTGGACTGGGTCGAAGGGCGAGATAGCATCAAGGAGCAATATCATAGGGATACTTGCATTGGGATGAATATATGCATTTCGGCAAAACGAATGAAAGACAAAGGTAATATACTTCTCGTCTTGTTTATACAAATGCAGTCGCAGAAATATAATCTTCGACAGGTAGCTGTGAGACTCAAAACATTTCTGGTCACGCCCGCTGGGTCATTGTCATTTCTTGCTGAATTTGCAGGCTTGATGCTACTGTGAGCCAATCCTCCACCGCCCTCGCAACGGCAATAACTTTTCTAGAACATGGTTTCTATGGCCTTTTTAAGCTTGTTAGGCTAACCTCGACCCTCGAACAGCTTGGTAGGCATGACGGAGCTGTATGAACGCCTTCCCTGCTTCACAACTGTTAGCTGCAACCCGAGCGTTGTTGTCTCCAGTGTTATCAAAGATATTTTGGGAGCCTAGAGTGCCTTCCAACTCGGTCAGCCCGCCGCTGTACCCTGTCCTCAATGGACTGCGCAAGGGTCCCATATACTCAGTGTGCCCGAGAAATCTATTCGGATGAGTGGCCAAGGAAGGTTGTGGTGAGGAAGCTTCTAGGTGAAAGAATTTTAGCAGCTCCTACATGGGTTGACCAACATCTTTTCACGAAATAGCATCGAGTATTCAGGATGGGATCAATAATTCCATGCCCAACTGCACGAGATTACCATCTCCCGGTATCTTGTGGGAAGTTGACTCAATGATTAAGCCAATCGATTTCACAAAGCTCCAGTAAGGCGCGACCAAGGGCCCGTGGCTATTTCTCGAGTGCAGATCTAGGTGCCGAGCAGTGCCTTCGTGTTCTAACGGAGCCAGGTAGTCTAGTTACAGCAGGCTTCCAAAGGGCCTCACCACGAAACGCAGGAATTATCCTTCGCCCGCTCTCCCAAGAGAGCCATATTCGGGATATATAAGGACCGCGAGTTGCTCCGGCACGCGCAAGAAGGGTTAATCAGCATCTCCGGGCGACTATCCTCGCTCTTGACGAGAATTGTTGGTTAACACCATGATAAGAGATAAAATATCCGGTGCAATGAGGTCTGTTGGTATGGGCTCGTCTTTGTGGACTTGGGCACTTCTTCCACGAGAGATAGGCGTCTTATGAGTCCGAAAGTTCTTGTCTGTGTCCTGGTTGCCCTTGTCACGGCCTGAGTCGAAGCGAAGATTAAAGTTTTCTTCAAGGGCTCAGTTCTCATGCCTTCTTTCGCTTTCCCTTCAAGAGCAAATTTTTCGGCATGGCTTTCCGCACCCACTTACGCTGGGCCTCGTGTTAGAAGACGCGCCAAAGTCCGATTAGTTGCACTTCATGAGAATAGCCATTCAGCTTGTTGACACCAACTGATAACTAGCTTTTACCAAGGAACGCCAATGTGCTCAGAAGGGCGTTCGAGGAAGGAGTTGACGGGGCTTAGAGGTCAGTGGTTGCTCGCCAGGGTATCCCGATAAACCCAAGTGGCCCATGCCTGATGATAGACCCAAACAGCCGACGATCTCCTGTCAGATGCTCGAGGTCCCCCCTCGATGGAAACACGAAAGTCAACAAAGTGCTGGATCGTGACAGGGGTTTATGAAGAATCATCGACACTCGATGTAACCCTTCGACCGATCGAAGCTGAGGATTAATCAAGCAGAAGAATGATTCCTGACAAATGTTGATGCAGGAAGATACGATGTTCGTTTTTAGCAGAGCACAAACATACCATCTATGCCCTCTTCCTTCTTTAGTTTTTTCCACCATGTGATGCTAAGCCATTTTGGCTTGCCTACATAGTCACTCAACACCAAAAAAAAAAAAAGGAACCAGAGGTTCGCTTTGCATTTAGCATCATTCTCGGTTAGGAGAGCGAAGGTGGGAAGCTCCAGGTTGTCCCCTCTAAGATATCTGCACAGTTGCACGGTTCATCCATCTTTCCGGCCAATAATGACCATCGATCTGGGCTAATCCTTGTCGATCGGCGTAGCTCTTGCATTGGTGGCTTAAGCTGAAGGGGTTTGGAGTCTACATGGGCTTCTCTCAATCACGGATTCAAGGCTTCGGCGCATGCTGACATTGGAATTCATTACGAGGTCCACGTTTCCAACAAAAGTAAAAAGCCCGAAAATGGTGAAAGCTGGAAATGGGAGAGAAGTCCCTTGCAAAAAAAGGAGTTATGGAAGCCCTTCCGCTTGGTTCGAAGGGAATGTCTCCCATGAAACCCTCACAGCTTAAATTCGCACCGCGCTTTTGTCGGGTCGCTCCCACAAATCTTTTATATTACTTTCCAGGACGTTCTAATTCTGAGCCACAATGTCTACTGACGGCTTTGAGAGAAAGGAGCGCCCAGGCCGTATGAGGCGCCTAATGGACATTTTTGATGCAGAAGAGAAAGGCTACCCCCCCAATAGGACGCGATCATTCGAGAGCAGAACTGTCATGAGCTTCGAGAAGCAACCACAAACCCAAGATGATTATACCATGGCTGGAGGACCAGCAGCACCCGCCCCTCGAACAATACCGAGCCAACTTCTCCCGAAAGATGACAGGCTACAAGTATTCCGGGTCCTCACAGGAATCAACACACCCGAAGGGTTGAGCATATTCGATATTTTTCAACGCTCAGCTTCCAATATAGGAATTTACACTCGCACAGTCCGCGCCGAACGACGCGCTGCATTCGAATTTCGCCTCTTTTCGATTCTCATCAATTGTTGTCTGGGGTTACAGATTGTATTTGCCGCTTCCCTCACAGCCCTTGGTGCAGGGAATGGGCCTCGCGGCTTAGTTACGGCATTCGGCGCCATAAACACCGTCATTGCTGGCTTTTTAACATACCTAAAGGGGTCCGGATTACCAAATCGAAAGCGATACTACCAAAACGAGTGGACAAAAGTTAGACTGTTTATCGAACAGCGGGAACGGGAATTCTGTCTAGAGCACTGTGAGCTGGACGTGCACGACGAGATATTCAAAATCGAGAGGATGTATGAAGATGTGTGTACGGACGTCGAGAGAAACACCCCCGAGACATTTACCGGCATAAGCTCCGCACGAGATAATAAAAGGAGCTCTTTCGCGCCCTCACAGGCTTTCACAGACAGTGAATATGGGATGAATAGGAGATCAGAGCCTTCCCACCCTCCTCCCCCTCCACCTCCTATGCCTCGACCTCCCCCCGAGGTACGATCCGCATCCTAGAGGGACACCC
>JAPERC010000076.1:0-86040 GCA_030411455.1 Arthroderma sp. MBC 290 | reverse complement strand
AAGAGAAGAAGAAGAGAGGAAAGACAAGAAAGAAAAGAAAGAGAAAAAATTATATGAAAGAGTTTCCCAAAGGCCAAAAATTTAGGTTCAAGCTTTGGAAGGATAAGATGGATATGTGCCGTGTCGTTTTTTTTTTTTTTTTTCTACCTTCTTATATTTATGAACTGTGGTTGAAGGTTCCACTTTGCTCGTTTATGCCTGTGAGTGTCTTCTTTGCAGCTCTTTGCAAGAAGGTCGAAATTCCCAGAGGCTTGGATGGTCTAAACCGTAATACAGATACCGGTAAGAGTGTAAGTTATCCCGGAAACAGCAGGCTGGGTGGGTTCTGCCAAAGAAGGTGGCGGAAGGGAGGGAAAGGCTAGGGAGCGGTTTGCTCCACGTTCCACTTTACCGTATATAGTACGGAGATACATACATACTGTACATACAGAGATACCATACATCATACAGGATACAGAGATACAGATACCGTACACTGTACACCACACCTTCTTCTTCTCTCTATCTCTCTCTCTCTCTCTCTCTGTGTTTCTCCCTGTCCTCATGCATTCTACCGACTGCGTGATAACAATCTGGTTGCTTTGGCTTGAGGGCCGGTTCGAGAGCCCGCGTATATCCCACTTCCCAACCCTCTTCCTCGAACCTTCTCTCTCTCTACCAAACAACCGTCTCTACCAGAGGCAAACCCGCATCTAGACTCGCTTGACTTTCGGCTCTTCCCTGGATACTTGTAAAACTCACTCCTCTTCTCCTCCTCCTCTTCTTCTTCTTCTGCTTCTCTCTGCAGGTACCCCTTTCTCGGGCCTGACGCCGCTTGTTCCTCCATCGCCCAGACGGTATGTATCCGCCATTCCGGAATCGACCGACTTAGCGCCCGTCCTACCTACCAATCGTATCACGCTGAGAGGAGAAAACCCAGCAAATCCTTGACAACCACCAACCACTCTTACTGTGAAGAATCAAGATATGATACTTTCCTATCGTCATCGATGCCCACTTGTCCTGTGACCCGGGGGGATACAGCATACCCGAGCTGTCACGACCAACCCAATCATTTTGCAAGGATGAACCCCCTTCCCCCACCCAACCACAAACCCCAGTCCTGGTCTCCGTTGTTGGGCGATATCTCCTACGCAAAACTCTGGTATACACACCAGATGTTACTCCTTTTAACTCTCTCTGTCAGGTTATTTACATAAAAACAGGAACTGGGTATGGATGTAAGCGGGAACCTGCATAAATGTACACATTGACGAGGCGGTATGACGAAATAGCTCCACAAATCGGAAATCGATCACCAGGGGCTGAGTTTCGTGCGAAAAAAAAAAAATTAAATGTCATGGGGATGCTTTCCAAAGGACTGAACAAAAATCTGCAAGTCATGCTTAACTCCGAGGGGGAAAACCAATCCACAATATATACACACTAGTACTGACCATACGTTTCAAAAACAGCGTACCCTGTTCTCGGTAAGGGTGGGCCAATACTGGAGAACAGCAGTCGCTGTGGCAAAGGAGGCACAGCTGAACACAAGCCGAAGCGAAAGGCAATCTCGAATACACCGTTACATACAAGATCAGGCCGAAGAGGGTACAAACTCACTTTCATCTTCTTGGGAAGCCCAGGAATTTGGGTCGTTCTTTTGCGCGGTGGGACAGCACGGGAGAACGGACTATGTTTTAGTGAATCGGATGTCTACGCGGGCTACGGAACCGTGGATCTGTCATACAAATATATCACATCGGATTGTTCTAAGATAATCGCAGCTGGAAGCTCTTTCGATTAGCATGTAGAAGTCGGTTATCTAGTTCAAGATTCACGTACTGTTACCAAGCAAGAACGCCGAAATAAGCGACCAAGGCATCTACTTGAATCTCAGCTTAGTGTCATAACCACCAGCAATCAATGACCCGACTGAATATAAAAGATCTGTGTAACAATGCACGAAAAACAACCGCCCATTGATTTCATCGCTTCCGAGGACGATGGAAGAGAGAGTGTTGCACCTGTATGTAACCAACAACAACAACCCGCATCCACCATCCTTCATACATATCGATACCAACATGCGCCATGCATATGCAACCAGGGTATCCCAAGCTCAAAAGCGTGCGATTCAAGGATTAAACCCACATCCTGGACCCCAGACTTCCAAGCTGCGCACCCAAGGAGAAGGGAGTCGGAAGAGGGCAGACTTTTTTCTTTTCTTTTTTTCACATGAGAGACACCGTCTGTTTCCTTGTGGTTTCCCTGTTCTTATATGCTCGATTGATGACTTTAATACAGCAGAGTCCATCAGCATAAAACAACAAGAACAGCAGATACAATAGTAAAAGTCAATAGCGTCGTGTGATGCAGTCTCCTGTACAACGGGAACGAGGACGAGTCCTGCATGATTATCATCGTGATTCTGATCACGATGATTCGCATTTCCATTCGGGCTGAGCTGATTTTGTGCATATTACAGGTCCACACTTTACAACCCACCCCATTATTACATATTCCATGATGATAGCATGACTATTATTAAATTACCTTTTTCCTCTTCGGCCAAGTTTCTTTCATCCTGACTGGACGTGTCTGAATGATGGTCACACGCCGGCGGGACGGGATTTGATCGAATACTCTATTTATCCCTGTATGACATGCAGACACCCTGGCCGTACAGACTAATACTTGTATGTATATGTTTGTAAGGTATGTATGTTCATACAGGGTGTATGTTGACTATCTACATCGTCCGACCGCTGAAGAACTGATGAATCTCATCTGGGCTGGATCGACCGGAGAATACATAATTATATCTACCAGCCAATTTATATGTACTTGCAGCATGCAATCTCCATGCATCGCAAACTTGGCCTATCGCTGGATAAAACCAGTCCAGTCCAGTCGGTTGTTGGCTATGCACATGTGAGTATATGTATGTACGTATGTCGCATGCATGCATGCCTTATCACAATCGACCATCCACACACCTGGCCCGAATCCAAATACCTTCATCCCATTCAGCTTCAACGCACGATCTGTAAGAATGTGATGGGGGAAAAGGGCCTGAATCACCCGCATATGCATCTGGTCTGGTGATCTCTTCCATCCCTCCCCCTTCCCACCCACCCCTACATATATCTTCCTCCATATGTGTCCATGCCTCCATATTAAAATTAATAATTTTTTCGAGCTGATAATTCTGCCTTAAAAGCACCGTTTGACCAAGTTCAGGGATAGGGCCATGCATGTTGAAACGGCGCGTCTGTATATCGCTTTTATCCCTGGGTATAGTCAACGGATAGATGGGTTTAGGAAAGTACATGACAGGAAAAAAAAAATAAAAAAATCCTGATTTCACACTTGGACATTATCTACATGGTCAAGGTACAGACACCATCTGCGCTACGGTAAGAAAAGTCGAGATTCCTTTCGGGATATGAAATGCATCAAATAAGACAAGAGTGAGAGAGAAAAAAGAATAGGTACAAGACCCTATTCGCCGGGAATTAACCTCCGAGAAAGTTCAGGCCTGTCATAAATTTTTTCATCCTTTTTTTTTCTCCCTCCCTCCCTAAGGCTCTGGCATGGCCATGCTCAGCATCATCGACTGTGTGTACGCCTTGTGATGCAGGTGGGCGAAAAAGGGAAGAGACACACATGGGTCCCCATCTTGCATTGATTCCCCCTGGATAGTCGACGGTAAACGCGCAAAATGGAAAATAAAAATCGACAACGAAAACAAAACAAAGGAAAAAAAAGTAGCGCTAAGCCCCATACGCAGAATGGTAACTAACTGTACCTTGTCAACTAGGCTGAAGGGAGGGAAGAGGAGCAGGAGGAGGGGGGGACCCAGCGCATTTCGAGATTGGGCTTGGTTGTTTTTTAATCATCTCACCCCATAGACTGGTTGCGGTTGCGGTTACGGGCCGCTCCGAGCCTTTTTATTAAATTTATTCCGCCTTCCTTTTCCTCTCCTTTGGCGTTCCCACCCATGTCGGCTTGTCTTGCCAGTGCAGCAGTCCTGGTCTCAAATAATATACGTACATGTTCCAACCCCCCCGAATCGCTTCCGTAGATGGTCGTACAGACCTTATCTTCCTCCATGGTACGATTTGTATCGTGGACGATATATGTACCCAGTACCATCTTCTGCCAAGCTTGGGTAACTGATGGCGACAGCATATATATACAAGTTGAGCCGCGTTGGATGGACATCAGCGGGATGTTGCATTGCAGACGAAGCCATGTGTTTCATTCTTTGCTGAAGCCTGTCAGCCAAACTATTTATCAGCTGATGAAGTCATATCTGGATTCGTGTAGGGCCTAGGATGGCAGCGACGGTGACTCTCATGGTGATAGTCGTGGGGCTGCTGTGTTCCCACATCCACCCATGCATCGTAGACTCCTACAAAATACGCCCATATGGAGCAAGGCAATTGGAAGAGACGGACACCTGCATATTCGTCAAACAATGAACTTGTATATGTGCTCAAGAAATATATAGCAGGTGTGGGGACCGGATGACGTCCGTCCTGCGTGCATGTATGCTTGCTTGCTTGCTTGCTTTCATATCCATAGTTGTATGTGCAATGTCGACCATGTAGCATGGATGCAGCTTATCATGTATGGACGGCCTTTTCTCCGTCAAAGGCAGCAGCAGTCAGCCCATGGCGTCCCCAGCTTTTGCAGGATTTCACCCTTCGTCGATTCTCCGCTCTCCCGCCAACCCAGTTTTATGCGCGCTTCGTATCTTATCAGCTTGTTGTTACTCCGCATGAGATGGGGAACCTTGCATGGCTTGTTATATGTACAGAAACCTGCGTAGAGGTGTGCTGAAGATCTTCAAAAGGGGGCAATTGATGGCTGTTGGTGCGGATAATTCTTCAAGGACTTCCCTATCAATCAGAAGGGGGGAGGGGGGCGGTGGAATGCCCGTTGCCGTCGCTAGTCGCCCGAGCCGAACCCAATAAAAAAACGGACGAAGATGCATTAGCCTTGATCGTTTTCCCGTGGCAAAAACATCGCCATTTCTTTTTGCCTGGTTGATTTTGATTCGCTGGTTGGAAAGGCAACTCCCAGCTCATTTCTTGCATCCTAAGGCTTTCAACGTGGTACAGACGACATACGACAGGCGACAAACGAGGAGAGAGAGAGAGAGAGACAGAGAGACAGAGAAAGGGCGTGTTGTTGGTGTGATGAAAATATGTCGTACGGTTGGTTTTGACGTAATACGAGGCGCTTGTGTGAAATACCATGACAGGTAACGAAACCCCGTCATACGGTACATACCGTATGTATGTATGTACAAATCCCAATCCACTTTATTCCATACACACACAGCTCAATTTTGGAATCATCCATGCTCCAGCAGCAACAAAGGAACCCCTGTTCGTCCACGTTGCTGACTCCATTGACTCGGTCAAGGAGGGCCGCAGTCAGTGTTGCAAGTGTCCAATAGCCGTGGTACTAGGCGGTGTGGCGGGAGACCACTTGCCATCGTGATGACGATGATCAGCATACATATCCGTACGTCGTGTGTTATGTATATGCAGGCGAAAAACCGTGACCGATGAACGACGCCGACATTTTTTTGTCCGCTCACCGCCATCTCAAGATGGGGTCATGGATCTTGTCCCATCACTTGCAGATTTCTATACGGGTTTTCTCCATCATGCACAATAATTTATGGGGACACATCGCCAGCCAAAGCGTTAGCTACATATTATAGTATGAAACTGAATAATTGGCACATCACCATGATTTAATCGAAAGTGTCGAAAAAAACTATTCTCCTCGTCTGGTTTATTTCTTCTCTTCCCAAGCCCAAAAGAAAAAGAACCTCTTGGCAGTTGAACCTTTTCTCATCAGAGGGTTGATCAGGCTTCTACTCTGAACGCTGATTGGAGGCTGACAGAGTTTCCAACTTCCTTGAAGCGTGAGAGGAGGCGAATAATGGATTCGACCAGCCTTCCGAGGGAACGGGGATGATGTCGAGTGTCCTATCACTGAATAGGTCGATTGCAGGAGAAAAGTCGCTTCAAGGCGTGATGTCACCTTCATCGCTGATCCTGACGCTTCGACAATAATATTATTATAATTGTTTTGCCATCCTAAGAGACTCTCTCGAAAGTACGTCAGCCCGCAGTTTTCCATCATCAGAAGTTTATCGCTGGCAAACCAGCTGTCTCGAAAGCCCATGCATCCTCGCCCCTATCCCTATCCCTACCCATGCGCAGTGGTTCGATCGCATGACATGACGTGAGGATACGCGACGCGCTACAGAGTGTATATATCTGAAGGGAGGCCATCGTAAATAGTCGGTGGAGACCAATTAGGCTCAAGCCAGAGTGGATCCCTAGCCCCGAATCTGGGTGCACACGGCCTTATTGGGTAACCACCTTTGGCCCCTGATTGGGAGACGCGGCCCAAAGCGGAACGTCACGACCCAAACAGGTCTAACCTGCCAACCACACTCTGGCCCAAAGTATCCTTGCGTTAGACTTTCCTCCCAGATTCGGCTTCCCTGCCTTCCCGCTAGACCCGCATACAGAATCAATCACGTGAGGCTTATGTAAGGGCGAATATCAGGCGGTCTTCTTTACTGGGGGCGGCGGTCTGTTGGGGACAAGAAAGTAGTAGGGGATTAAGGAGTGGGTAAATAACTGGAAACATACCATGGCTCTGGGACTTTGATCTGAGGGATAATACGAAAAAGACGGTGAGTAAGGGGAGTTATGATATGATATGATATGCCTTTGTCTCTCTGTCCTATGCATCTGAGCCTTGAAGGGCGCCCTATTTTTAAGCGAAGTATATCCATATTTCTCTATGGTGTGCAGTCCTGTCACATCCGTCTGCATGCATGACATGATTCAAGGTTTCTTCTTCCTTTCATCGACGGCGTTGGGGCTTGGTTATTGGTCTTTAGGGTGGCCATCACAGTATATGCATGCATGCTGTGCCTCGCTTTCTAACGGAGAACACGCCCAATAAGGTGTTAACGTTAGGCCGCTTCCTTTTCAGCAAACACTGAGGCGGCGTATGTTTGTATGCATACAGTCCGACGGGCCGGCCCAGGAGGAGTGATACAGATCAGCAGCGTTTTGGATGGGGATGCGAATCATATAACATCTGCTCCAGTTATAAATGCTAGCTATTGAACTTTTCTTCTCGTAACCTCACTATGGTTCGGCGTACTCTGTCAATCAATCACCCTTAGCTCATTCGTATACAACATTTAAAATATGATCTCAAATACCACTACCTGGTAATAGCAGCAATAATAAGATTTTCAAGGAGATTAGCTCATTTTAAAGATGTGTCATTTTTCAGCCATTCTTGCTTGTATTGTATACAAAAAAAAAAACAAAACAAAATTAAGGAGATCTATACAACTGTATGTGTGTATTTCTTTTCACCCTTCGACACTGCCTTCCTCGTCTTCCTCGTCGTCATCGCTGCTGGGGTCGGGCATCACGACGCTATTAAGGTATGTGACCTGTCGGGTTTCATGCATGTCAGTCACCCAAAACCAAAAATCAGGAGATACAGAACAAAGACAAAGCGAGGTTGTTAAGATGCTGTGGGCAGTACATATGCGGTGTAAGGGTTGTTTGTAGCAACGGCCAAACAGGTATTCAGCTTCGGATGATATTCCAGCGAATGCCCATCGAACACATTATTACAGGCAAAGATTGAAAGGGATGGGGGAAATCGGAAACAAAGTGATCATCGCCATTAGTATTGCCCATCAAGATTGACAACCCATCACCCGGAATCTCGGGTATGTAATAGTGTGACCAGCATGCCCCATCGTATATAACTGTATATGCGTGTATGGGTATTTGCGTATGTTTGCGGAAACGAACAGGGAAAAAAAAATCTCTGTTTCTGTATCCTCATTTATATTTTTTTTTTCCCTTTTATTACTTGGTTTTGGTGTGGGTGACAGGGCAGGGGTTGGGAAGCAAAGAGGCCTGAAAGAGATTTTGATTCCTCAAAACGAAGTGCATTTTCTGGTAGAGAGTGTGGATGCCCAAAGCACACCCCACCGCGACTGGGTAGTATAAAATGGGCCCAACCCAAATATCAGCCGTCGCGGCAGTTCAGTAGTTGTCAGGCAAGTGGGAAAGGGACACATATGCACAACCCGCCCCCTCCCTTCCGCTTCCCTTGCTTTTGCAGCGGTGAGACCGGGAGTGAAAATGTGCGCAGGAGGGTGGATCATGGTGGGACGAGATGGCCGTCCCGGGGATGTATGTAAAAAAAAATGACGAATAACATGGCTAGGGAGGGCATGGGTTGGACTTCAGGGAGACTTCTCTTCAAAGGACTGTTGTAGATATTACTTACAAATGAAGCCAGGACTCCGACAATCTGTGCCAACTTGTCGAGGGCCTCTGGGCCAAGCAGATCCTTGTCTGGCACCTTCTTGTTCAGCGTAAAGCTGCGAAGCCGAAGTAGCTCGATGTTTTTGTTATCCGAGCTGTATCCCTATAACGGTCTCACGGTTAGCTTTTCATGGCAGCCAGAGAGATGGGACGGGAAATTAACGGTAAGGGGCGAGATAATGTGGGCATTTCCCAGGATTTGGATGAAATGTCTTGGTTGAACCAGAAAACAACCCTGGGCATAGTGTAAACTCTGATCTGTGAGGGATGAAAACGAAGGTTTAGGGGGGTCGTTTAGGCCCCCAGTGGCATCATTGGGCAGTGGCGAGGCGATGCTTTAGGCCAGACAAGGGCCGACCCAGCCCCGTATGGACGGACCTTGTCGCCAGAAACTCCTCTGAAACGAAGCCAGAAAACACCAGGTTTCCACCCTAACCACTGGTTCAGGTCGCCCAAAATCCCTCCCCATCGAATCCTGTTCCAATTCCTGGGAACTGTGTGGGCACGCCTGGCGCGGCCCATTTCGTTTCGCAGAGAACCCACATTCATCGAGACTGACACCTGCCTCACTCGTTCGTCACGACTCGCTTGGCCGCAACCGGATAACAACAAACCGGAATCGCCGGTGTCGGTTTTACTAGGGCATCGTTGCGATGAGAAGCCCATGTCTGATGGCAATTTGACCAGCTAGGGGCAACGGCGAAAACTTTGCCAGCTCGATTGCTCCGATGATCAGAATTGGCTGATTACTTATCAATGGAACCATCAGATCTATCGCGCCGACGCCCTCATTGCGATTCTTACCAAAGTGTCGGGAAAACATAACATCGATGCTGTACGTAGTGCGCGTTTGAAAAGTTGTCATGAAGGTGCTGTAGTGTGTTCGACCCCCAGGGCAGCCACAACAGGGGGGAAAGAAAAACTCAACCCTACCTTTGGTTTTGTTTTGAGAGCGCCTTCTTTATTTTGGCTAACAAAAGCTTTTACTGCTTTCTCCTCGTCATTAGGAATACCTCCGAAGATCTCCCTTCGAACATCTGGATGAGTCAACACGGCCTTGATACGATGCGGATTCTGATCCATATCCTGACGAAGAGAAGCAAGTTTACCTGCGTCGGGCATCCATAATCCCGCCGCTGAAAAACGCGTTCGAAAGTTAGCTTGGCTTTTGCATCCTTATGACTGTGTTGCGGCTGATTTCCCACGAGGTTGTTGGCAGACAAGCAAACCCTCTAAGAAATTGGCAGAAGCGCGCTAAATGCGATTGCATGGCAACTTCCGTTGTTGGTTGAATATATAACAAGGCCGGTGAGTGATATGGAGGTAAACTCACCAACAAAACAATGGCCGGGTTCCAGGTGAACATAATATGCCGCGTATGGTCCTTTTTTGCCGGTACGCGACCTTCAATCCATTTCCGTCAGGTACCGTCCGGTGGGCCAATTCAAACTATGGGAAGACTCTGGGTTACTTACCATGCCGCTGAAAAATGTGGCTAGAGCGTGTTGTTAGAATGCCATTGGACTATATACAATAGCTCCAGAAAGAGCATGGAGAGAAAACGGACATACCTTATAGGGTGTGGGATCGTTGCTGAATCGCACGTCCCTATATATACGGAACACCTGAAGCGCACACCTATGAGCTACTAGCTCGCCAAATGAAACGGGGCATCTTACCAAATCCTTTGCAGGAAGCTCGGGAATGGTGTCATCCTTCTCGCTAATCTTTTCATTGAGACTTTCCACGAACGTATCCCAGTCTTTTTTAGACTTGCGATAATCAGCATCGTTTCCTATATGATATCCATATCAGTTGAAATGCAAATCAATGGAAGTTGGAAGCTAAGGCGGGTGGTGAAAACTTACGTTTTAGCCATGCCCGCTCATTGTGCTGCTTCAGGTCTTTCAAGAACGCCACTGTATTAGGGTGAATAGTTCCATCCTCATAGGGAATTCCACCGTCGTCCCTCGGCCCCGGAAGTTTGATAAAAACTTCTTTCCCGGGCCCCAATCCGGCCTTCACACCTTCTCTCCATAATTCTCGGCCCGCTGTAGAAGACGCTTTCTTGCCTTTACCAGAACTGTTTGTTTGGCCCTTTGTCCTCTTTCCTCTTGCCTGATGCTCCTCTTGGTCCGAGTAGTCCTCTTCTTCCGCCACGTCGCTCACCCCCGTAGATTCGGCACCTGATTCTCCATCATATGCGTCCGAGGCGCTGTCCCCGTTTCCAGAAAGTACATCTGGCGACTCAGCATCGGAAGGAGTGGAAGGGGCGTTCTCCGCGCTGCCTGAAGGTTTTCCTTTCTCAAAATATTTGCTTGTCTTTGCCGTAGAGTTAACCACTTGCGATGATTTCTGCCGCTTTATCTGCCTGCTCTGATCCGGCGGAGAAAGCTGCGGCGAAGTCCGTTTATTTTGTGTGCTGGAGGAAACATTGCGGGCGGATCGGCGAGGAGGCATGGCCGGGATAATTACGCTCAGTTATTACGCGCTCTGCTGCAGAACTCCCCCGCATTTGTTGCTTAGCTCTCGCGGTCGTAGTTGAGTAGTATCCGAGCTGTAGTACCGCCCGTAGATGACTTTGTAGTTCAATAGAAGCTCTATGTCAGTAACGTCAAAAAGCAAAGTGCGAAAAGAAACCCGGCGGCTGTCTGGCGGTTTTTAAAATGGCTCGGGGAAAGCTAATAATTAACATCGACGGGGATCTCGTATCCATATCAACCTTTCAAATGACGCGACCCTTGTCGGGCTAGTAAATTCAGACCTTCCATGAGTCCAAAGCAGAGACGAAGAAGCTGTCGACGTTCGGATTTGCGCTAGATCAAGATTCTGTTTGGGGCTCAAAAGTTGCCCGAACTCGGATCAATTCTTCTGGAACATCAAAAGTTCATCCCGAGCGACATACAGCGATCTCCCGAACCACAACCAAGCTAACACACAACAACGACTGGAAGAGAATATAGTCCAGAGAGACTTAATAGAAAAAAGAAGAGGGGATAAATAGAAAGAGATACCATATAATCCGTTGCCATATTCCCCTCTACCGACAAATGGATCCAATCCCTCGCAGTTTCGAGGCCAAGAAGGCAAAGATTCTGAGCGACCTCTCTCTCCCGGATGAAGAATACACAGATCTATCACCCAAGGGTTCTGTAGATGTGGGAATTCGCCATTTAATACGTGACATCAATAATCTTCCTGGCTTGGTGACGACTAGCAGCTGTGCTGGGCGCATTAGTGTTTTTCTTGAAGGTGGAAAACCGACGAAGGGCACAGATGCAAATGATGGAAAATCAACGATATCAGGCTCGGCCGAGGGACAAGAAGGATCCGAAGATGTAAGAGGAGGAGTCGATAATAGGCCTGATCAAAGAACGCAATTTGCAGCTACTGGCGGAAAGGGGAGTGGGAAGTGGCAGTATGTCTCCCATGACCCCATCGCGGTGGACGACTTAGTTTCCGAAAATTGTTATCATGAATTATTCGGTTTGAGAATCTCGAATGGGGAAGCTTCTCTGGATGAATCTGCGGGGCTAAAGCTGGCTAGATTTCATTTTGAACCTATGGTGAGTCTCCCTGTGGATTAGAACTATGGGAATTTGATATCTAACTGCGTAAAAGATTCTACATATCATGGCTGCATCACTTAAACATGCACAGCCAGTCCTTGCCGCTGCTACGAGTGCTGGTTTTAGAGAAAGTGGGATCCAAAGCCTTCGCTGTCTTGATGATAAAGAGGCATATCCCATTATAGCCGTGCGGACTTCCGGGCTTGCATTGGAGTCTTTGATAGGCTACTTGGAAGAAAATAAAGCACAGGATGACGGTATATCTGTTCGTAGCCTCGTCACTGAAGATTATCTTTCTCTGCTGGTCAAGATATCCAATGAGCGATTCCAGACGAACTCAGATAGGATGGACAGATTTCATTCGAAGCTCATGGAGCTTACTGGAATGCAGATATCGGGCCGGCCGTCACGACGAGGCCAAAGGGAGGATCCTACCGTTAGACGGGAGCGAAAGCGAGCTGAAGGGTTACTGAAAAGCAAAGCTGCAAAGGAGGCGGCGATGGCGAAAGAGCCTATCGATGATATAGAACCTGGAGAAGACATCGCACCCGAGCTGAATGGACTGGGAATATAGTGCCAAGAACCTTCTAGTAGGATATCAGTGGAGATGCAATAACTTACCACGCGGTCATCAGATGAGCCAAAATTTACAAGCCTACGAAATACGTATGCGCACTTGCGCATCTCGCTTTGATGGCAGTGGACCAACGTCGCCAACCTCTAGGCCTAAGGACCGGCTTGAGGGATAAGTTTTCTTGGTAATTGGAGCCAAGAATTCAAAGGTTAAAAACGGCCAAATCCAAGAAAGAAATCCGGGTCCCCAAGGGTGGTTTTGCTAGAGGCTTGATACCCCTTAGCGGTCCTTCGGGAATCCCTTAACTCTGTGGCCTTAGGACGGACTTCATCTTCAGGTTATTGCGGGAGAACCAAGGAGGCAAAAATTATGGCCAATGGGCTTTGATAGTAGCATAACAAAAAAACAAAAATTAGTACAAAGTATTCAACAATCGCCCTTGCACTCCCTTGAGCATAAGGTGGGTGCCCAAGGGGGTGCAAGGACGATTGTTAGAACAAGAAAAGGCAAAGAAAAAGCAAAAGCAACAAGGGAACCACAGGACAGAAAATAAGAGACAGTAGGGACAGAAATTAAGCACGGGGAGGGACCCCGGTGTGAGCAAGAGAAGGAGTGGTCCTTGCCACATTCAAAGCTGCAAGGCCATCAGAGATCAGCTGGTTCATCAGCTTTGTCTCATAGTCAATGGCAGTTTGCCAATCGACCTTGGTACATTCCTCACGCCACTGTAAAAGGATCGGCCCATAAGGGGAGGCGGCATGGTCCTTGGAATCCCAGCTATTCTTCATTTCAGTCGTCTCTGGGTTCTTGCGCGAGACTGCGGCACGGATCACTTGTGCATATTCCTAGAAACATAATGTTAGTTCCTTTCAATAACTAGGGTGACAAACAGCATCACATACTCTCACATGTCCTTCAGGAACATTTGGTTTGCGTCCAATGGTGTCAAATGGCCAATAGATAGAATAGTTTGGGTCGGACATCATGTTGTAGTCTCCTGGTCTCTGGGCTACCATCAACAGAAGGGCCTTTTGGCGTTCGTTGAAAGATGGGCAACGCAAGCCTGCATTGAGTAACTCTTGAACGAGACGACTGTCAAGGCCAAGGTTTCTGCCATAGGAATTAGGAACTAATGCCTGAAGCTGGCGGTAGCAAGCGCTGAAGACCATGTTCCGCTCATTGATAGTGTAAAGCTTGGTTGCATGCCATGGGTACTGTGACCGATTTTAAGTCAGCTCATCTTGTTGAACAAGGGGTGTTAGGGAGGGAGCCAGTGTGTCCTAAGTATATTGAGCCGTTGTTCCAGCAACTTTTCTTACCTTGTATAGCGTGCTAATCATGAATTCATAAGTGCGCTGGGGACACTTCTCGGAGAACGGAGCCTACAGTTCGATCGTTTTGTTAGCAGACAAGGGACGAAAGAGTGTTCGGTCGATTCAACATACCCGGCGAGGGTTTTCAGCATGGCGAACCATGCAATACATTTCCTCGCTGGTTAGAAATCCTTGAAATCCTGTAGAGTAGCGATCGGTGTTTTGCATGACGTTGGGAGTCCCGTCTCTCCAAGCTACGCATTTAGCGCGTGGGAAGATCGTTTTAAGGAGCTCATCCTGAGAACTAATCTCGACATGGACATGACGTGAGCCTAGGCGCGGGTTATGGCCGGGCAAGCAGCGATTAATCCATTCACGGGCACTTCGAGCGTCAGCTTCGGTAACAAATTCAACGAAGCAATCCATGGTCTTTGCAGTTGAGCGTTCCATGATAACGTGAACAGGAGTACCAAGTTCTGGTGGAAGAAGTTTAGCATCGCGCCCCATGAAATGGACGACTTCACCCTTGGTAACATTGTATGGAATCTAATGATAATGATTAGTTTTTCATGCCCCAAATGTATCTCACAGGTGTAGCTGATATATTAAGGACGATTTCAGCGTGAGCATGAGTGGTGGTTTCAAAAAGGCCAGAATATGTATATACCCCGCAGACGCAACAAGGCTTTGAAATGCAATGACGCTTGCGAATAAGCTATACTTACGTTGATAATCTTGAGAACACCTCCCTTTGGAGGCAAGCTGTACTGAGCGGTGTTGCCAAAGGGCACATCAATAGTAACTGAGCGCGTGATGGAAATGGCTCCAACATTGTTGTTATCGACGGTCTGGCGGTTAGGAAAGTTCGCGGGCTTATTCAAATCGACATTCCCAGGCAAGATTGCTGCTGGAGGGGCAGGCTGCATAGGACGGACCATAACAGAACGGCCTGAGGTTGGAGTGATACCACTGCTATTGCCGGTGTTTGTGGTTACGATGGTGGATGGAGTATAGAAATGTCCATGGCCGCTTGAAGCAGGAGTTGCAGGAACACGGCGAGGATTGTCTGAGGAAACAATGAGTGGGCCTTTGTATTCTTTTTCTTCTTGTTCAGGCTTTTGGGATTTACCGTCAAGGCCAATCGTAGGAGCCATTGTCGAGTTGGCCGCGGGAGCCTGGGGAGGATTCTCTCTCATTGGAAGCCACGGAAACGCGTAGTTGGATGAACGATTCATTGGAGGAGGTGGTGGTCCTGGCATATTGTGCCCTGGAGGAGCCATGAGAGGCAGATTATGATAAGGAGCAGGCTGAAAAGGAGGATATTCTGGGTAAAAAGGAGTGGGACAAGGAGGATAGGGGGGAAATGGATGTTGGAAAGGAGGTGGAAAAGGGAAGAAATTGGGAGGAGGAGCAGGAGGGAAGAAGGGAGGGCGATTCTGGGGTGTTGGGTAAAATTCTGGCCAGGACTCCAAGCAACACGACGGCGCGAGGGCTGGCGTTTTTTGTTGTTGTTGTTCGTGTTGTCCTTGTTGGGAATTGCCGGAATTTGGTGCTGGAGTCGAGGCGGCAAAGCTGCTTGCTGGTATATGTCCCTCTGCCCCCTGAGAAGCATCTGCCACACGCTTAGATCCTCCCCATTTATGTGGCCTGCGATGCTGCTTTCGATTCCCTCCGCTTCTGTTTGGTTTAACGGCGCCAATTGGAATTGTATATAAAGGAGTAGGAGGTTCCTCTCTCCAGTTCTTCTGAGCTTTGCGAGACACCATATTGATATCTCCAAAGTTCAACTCGAGTCTTCAGCAGCAACAGCAATGATAGCAACACTCAGGTTTCATAGAGCAAAGGTAATAAAATCTCCAGTTCTTTGCAGCTCCTTTCAAAAAAAGCTGATATGATAGAATCTCTGCAGTCCCATTTGCTTTTGATACCAACAATAGCTTTGGTACAACCTTTTTGGATGACAGAATTGGTGCAACCAGTGGATAAATTGGAACTCAAGAATGACAGGAAGAAGGATGAAAGAAGAAGAGAAGTGTCAAGAAGCTGAAGTTCAGCAGCTTTCATATTGCTGTCTGCTCATTAGAGGCTCGGCGATCGCTTAGTCGTCACATCGGCGTCGAACATCTGTGAATATCCGCCGCAGCTCAGTTATATACAATCAGACGGTAGACACAAAGTTTGGCCCTGAATGTTCATGATGGGAGGATGCCCTGGCAGCTACGGAAGAACCCTGATTTCTTTGTATGGGTATCTGTTTGGCATAATCATCGTGCGGGAATAAGCGCTATACAAGCAAAGGAGGCTTTAAACCATACAAACAAAGCCTCTTCGCTTGTTCCCCTGCGGGGTTTGCTACGGAATAGGTATAGAGTATATGGTATACGCTGAATAAGGGAGAAAAAAAGAGCGACGATACAGTCGTATAGCTGCCGTTGAATGTTTGACGCATCTAATAGGACATCTATACCGGATGTGAACTAAGCACATCTAGATATTTGTAGAACAGAGAACGTATCGTATTAGCAAAGGTAGGTATGAGCAAACACGAGCGCTATTCAGATACGGTCTGGTTTAAATCTGAGCCTAACCGGAAGGTTTCGCCAGATAGGTGTCCAAGTTTGCAAAAACACGTAGGGGAAGGTACTATAAGGTATTTATCAGGCAGTTATCACCGGTGGGGTGGACTTGGGTATAAGACGCAGCAAAGCGAGCGAAGTTCATCAGGTATAACCCTGGGAGTCCCAATGGCGAAAGCCATTAGTTGGAATAATTAGAAAATATGAGCTTTGCCCGGTTGAACAATATAATACCGGGGTACCACCGGATATAATGAGTTAGGATGCACCGTGCCATGGTGGACAGCAGAGGCATGATAGTTGGAAAAATTGTATATTTAATGCGTGATAAAGAGCTGCAGTTACATGCAAGCTTATGCTAATCAAACTATAATATACACTGTCAGTATTGGGAGAGGGCGGGAAGCAGGAATGGGATTAGGAGCTCACAGGAGTCAAAAACGATTCCGCCACAAATCTGGCTCGCGCGTTCAGCTGTTATAGAGCGTCAGACGGAATTCTCAATAGAAAATGGGGCACCTATGCCGGACAGATACATACGAAAAGCCTCATTTCCGATATTTCCTTGTCTACTTCCTCCATAAACTCAATAATAAAATCGACCAATTTATGTTTCAACATCGCTTCGGTGTGGAAATTCGTAATCAAAAATGAGATATCATAGCCCTAGAAAGAAGTCGTCGGTTACAATCTTGTTTAAGCATGGCGTATAATAGGTTGTAATTATTTACCTTCACTGGCTTCCGTCGTAGGATGAAGAATGCCTCAGCTCTTTGAGTTAAGAATCTTGTGAACTTATGAACGAGGATATGCTCGATTTCGTCCGCTTGTTTGATCTTAATGCTGACTCGTACGCTGTTCACGCTTGGTTCTATTAAAACCCGCTCTTTCTCATTGCGAGCAATAGTTAGGGGGTTAAGCAAGACTTCGGGGGAGGTTGCCGCTTCTATCTCGGGAACATTATGTCTTTCTGATGTTTGGGAAGCGAAGTTCGATACGGCGAGCGCTGCGGTTAGGGATGAGCGGACGCATTGCAGATATGGTCGGAGGGATTGAGACTATACGGTATCAGTCGTGGAGCAATGCAGCACATTTCAATGGGAGTACGTTACCATCTCTACGGGGAGCGAAGGTGGGAGCGTAGTCCCCACCCTAGACCGGGCACAACGGCGTTTCTTGAAGGATGCTGAAATGAGAAGTGCCTCCCAGAGTATAGACAAGCAATCTTCTAAAATGCCTTTCAACCACACCAACTGTGACTTGCAGGATCTGTGTAGGCCGCTATCTTAATCGATGGCTGGAGGTTGCGCATTCCATCGTTGGCGGAGGCAGACGCAACAAGTGGTTTTGTTTGCATGGTTTGCAGTCCTCCCCACATGATTATCACGATCCCACCAGAAGAGCCGCCTGTTGGCTTCTGGGAGCTTGCCTTCTCAACTGCTGGTCTTTCCATCTTCTCATAGAATTCACTACATTTTTGTCGCATATCGGCTATGGCTACCATACCAGGTGGGCTATTATCTCAACCCGAATGACAGTTTCTTCTAGCTTCTAACAAGTGCCGTTTCTGTGTTTAGTGATTGTTAAGCATCAAGGCAAACGCCACGAGGTAGAGCTCGACCCGAGCTCCAACGGAGAGACCTTCAAATTTCAGCTGTACTCCCTGACTGGAGTTGAACCTGACCGCCAGAAGATTCTCGTTAAAGGTGGCCAGCTCAAAGATGATACGGATCTCTCAACCCTCAACGCTAAACCAGGCCAAACCTTCATGATGATGGGCACCCCAAGCTCCGAAGGTCTAGCGCTTGTAAAGCCAAAGGAGGCGACAAAATTCTTGGAGGATATGACGGAGGCCGAAGCTGCTAGGGCTGAAGGAGCTACACCTGCTGGTCTTCAAAATTTGGGGAATACTTGCTACCTGAACTCGACTTTACAAACACTACGCGCTATGCCGGAGTTACAACAAGAACTGCTGAACTACAAGCCATCCCAGCAAGGTGGATCCAACCTCTTCGGTGCTGGGGGAAACTCCGACCTCGTGGCCTCACTGCGGGATTTATACAAACACATGTCAGAAACCCAAGAAGGTCTACCTCCCATGATGTTCCTAAACGCACTTCGATCTGCATTTCCACAATTTGCACAGAAAACTGAGGACGGACGGATGTATGCCCAGCAGGATGCGGAGGAAGCTTGGTCACAGATCGTCACCCAGCTTCATCAAAAGTTGACAATAAACGGTACTGCCGAACATGGAAATACCCCGAAAGAAACCTCTTATATTGGCCGATACATGTCAGGGACTCTTGAATCGGTCCTCGAATGTGATGAACAGGAGGCTAAGGATGCCGGGGAGATGGCCGTGGAATCCTCCGACGTCTTCTTCAAGCTCAACTGCCACATCGACAAGGAAACCAACCATCTACAGGACGGGCTCCGAGCCGGCCTTGAGGAACAAATCGAAAAAAATTCTTCCAGCCTTGGCCGTAATGCGCTATACACGAAACGGTCTAAAATTTCGCGGTTACCAAAGTACCTTACTGTACACTTCGTTCGGTTCTTCTGGAAGCGTGATACGAAGAAGAAGGCCAAGATTATGAGAAAGGTGACTTTCCCGCACGAACTGGATGTTGTGGACCTCTGCACAGATGAGCTGAAATCTCAGCTCATTCCCGTTCGAGATAAGGTCCGGGAGATTCGCAAGGACGAGCAAGACATGGAGCGCGCCCGGAAAAGACAAAAGATCGCGCACAAACGCGATCAAGAAATGAAGGATGATACTTCTGCAGCTGAGCCAATTCATAAACGGAAGATAGCGGAAGAAGAAAAGGAGAAGGAAGCCGATAAAACGGCTCCAATTGAGCACTTCAAAAGTGACGAAGAATATGAGAAAGAGAAGGCGGAAGCACTCACAGCAGCCAAAAAGGAGCTGGTTTCGCTGATCAGCCAGAACCTCTCTGAGGATGAGGGTGCGAATAAGTCCGGTGTCTATGAATTGCGCGGTGTGATCACCCACCAGGGAGCAAGCGCCGACAGCGGCCACTACACTGCTTATGTTAAGAAGCAAGGAAAACTCGTAGATGACCCCAAAGCACCAGGTGGGAAGCGACGTGAGGAGGATGGAAGCTGGTGGTGGTTCAACGATGACAAGGTATCAGAAGTGCCTGAAGAGAAGATCGAAACTCTCTCCGGAGGAGGTATGGACTCTAATCCTGTGAATCCGATTTGTTATTGGGCAAGAATTTCTAACACCCGTGATATCTCTAGGTGAATCTCATTCTGCGCTCATGCTCCTTTACCGAGCAATTGACCTACCTACCATCGAAGAAGCGAAGGAGTAGAAGGGCGTGACGTAACCTTGTACATTTGGATGAATGAATGACCATTGTAGTTTCTTCTTGGTCTCCTATTTCCCATCCCCCGTCGCTTATGAAAATAGAGATGATTATGATTAGAGCAAATAGCATGATAGTCAAAACAGTTCAACGTTCTTGGGTGCGATGAGTTGCATTAATTTCTTCTTTGGGGGTTCCCTCCCACGCCGAGTGCTCTTGAACCCATGGCGCAAGGTTTGATATTAGACTAAACATTGGTTGGAGGATGAGGTGCGAAGGAAGAACCAGTGGTTGGTTTCAAGGCACGTTTCTTAGCCAATCTTCTCTCTTTGTCCGTTGCACTAGTCCGGTTCCAGCCCAGAACATTCTGCAGGGAATACGAGGCCAATTGAACCGGCGTGGGTGGACCAAGCATTTCTCTGTAGATCTGTATTTATATGATCTCAACGTAAGCCCAGAGTTGGGACGCCTTGGAAAACAACCCATCCGCTTGACACGGAATTCGCACAACAACGGCGAACCGACAGTTAGGTCTTGTCTCGAAACAATAATTATTATTATTCCAGGTACTTTTACGTGCTGTTGTGAGACCACGGACACTCGGGTGTTTACGAGGTTGCAGCCGGAAACAGGGCAACGGAGTCAGGTTACATGGCAAGGCGCAAGATGCCCCTTCCATGGGGAGCTGTCTGAGTTTAACGAACCTGGAGTGCTTTTTTCGGCCATACGGCAGTTTCGCGCCGTGAAATCGGCCGTTGATTGTCTAAGAATTCGGGTCAGTTGGGAGTTTTTTGCGGGGCGGCGCCTCGCGTGGATATCGAGAGCGTGGTGGTTCCCCAGAATATGTCCCATCCGGGAGGTAAGTGCCGATGTACGATGTTGTAGTGAGAGTTAATATATATGGCTAGCTCGGAGAATTATGACTGGAAATCCGTTTGAGAGAGATGAGAGGCAAGATGCAGCGAATCAATACCTGTAGCTGGTGATATTAAATCGAATAATTAATAACGTGGTGCATCTGGTGTGTCCCGACCTGACAGGAGTGCCTGTAGATCGGAGGTCCGAAGATCTGCGACTGTGTTCCAACGGCCAAGGCTTGTGCATGAAAGAGATTCTTCTTATTTCTCGCTCGCCGCACTTTGTCTCTTCTTAACTTCTGTATATCCGCTTCGTAGATGTGGTGAGAAGCGACATCGCCATCTCCCAAGAGGTCGTTTATGGTAGTATTTTGACCACCGCCCAGAAGTTGAGTTGTGCCTCTCTTTTGGTGTGGCGCTGACTAATCCGGCAAAGAAGCTCTGTCCTCCAATTGAATGCGCCAATCAGGTTTAGCGTCCGCCGCAAAATTAAACGCCGATTGGACAGAAATGGATTTGCCAAGAGATAATTTGACTAATTTGGCAAGGATCGGAGTTGTTTTATTCGTGGGGGGGAAAAGGGAACAGGGGGCCTTGGCAGAGCGTGGGGGAAGGTTCCGCTTGAAGTTTAGCGCAAAAGTCCCGCCGCCGCCGCCAGGACCGCGCTTCAGGGATCTTCCCTCCTAGCTCCAGGGTATCATTTGCTTTGCTACGGGGTGAACTTGAGTGCAAGCTTGGGGAAACGAACGGTCTAATCTTAAAGTCCGGTGCTTCTGGTAACCCCTAGCTAGGAATGTAACCTCGCGAGCTTGCATCGAATGCTTTCGGCCTCCGCCGTTACAAACTTATATATATTTCCCCAATCATCCCCAGAAAATGCATCTTCTTTGACAGAGAAGGTCCCTTTTTCTCAATTGCCCGCCTTTAATTTCTCGCTCCCCCTTCCTGTCGAGGAATTGAACAGCAATCATGCGTTTTGCTGCTCTTGGTCTCGCCCTTGCGGGTGTGACCTCCGCCTTGCAGTCCCTTCCACCTGTTGAGTGGCATTCCAGCAAGGACGGCAAAGGCTTCTCCGTCTCAGCTTCCCCCAAGAAGATCTTCATCGACGGCAAGTTCGCTGATCTCAAAGATGAGGGTGGCTTGACTACCATTCCTCCCTCTGCTTTTGAGTTCGCTGAGCTCTTTGTTCAGGATATCAATGAGCTCACTGGCGAAGATTGGTCGCTCGAGCGTGTTAAGAGCATTCCCGAGGATGGAGAGGGTATCTTCCTCGGCGAGTTCCGAGGTGATGCGAAGAACATGACCTACGAAAACGGCGATGAAACCGAGGAAGCCTACGAACTCGAAGTCAAGGACGGCAGCGTATACATTGGTGGAGTTGGTGCTCGTGGTATGTGGTGGGGTACTCGAACTCTTCTTCAACACATTATCCTCTCTGGAGAGGACGAATTGTCTGCTGGACACATCAACGATGCTCCTGCATTTTCGACCAGAGGTTATGTGCTCGACGCTGGTCGTAAATGGTACACGCCTGAGTTCCTCAAGGAGCTCTGCACCTTTGCATCTTTCTTCAAGCTCAACGAGTTCCAATACCATCTTATGGACAACTACCCATTGAACAGAGGCCGCAACGACACCTGGCAAGAGGTCTACCATCAATTTGCCCTTATGCCAGAGGACCCAGACCTGAAAGGTCTCATCCGCATGGAGAACGAGACCCTTTCCCGTCAAGACTTCACCGATCTTCAGCAACATTGCGCCTCTCGTGGTGTTACTATTATCCCTGAAATTGAAGCTCCTGGCCACGCCCTCGCGTTCACCAAGTGGAAGCCAGAAATTGCCTTGGAGAAGAAGGATCTCCTCAACTTGTCTCACCCCGATACTACTCCTCTCGTTAAGAAGACTTGGGCCGAATTCCTCCCATGGTTCGAAACCAAGGAAGTCCACGTTGGTGCCGACGAGTACGACCCTGAGCTGGCTGATGTCTACATCACTTTCGTGAATGAGATGGAAGAGTTTGTCAGAACTACTGCAAAGAAAGAAGTCCGTATTTGGGGAACTCCTGAGCCATCTGAAAACCTCACCATCAACAAGGATATTATCATCCAGCACTGGCAAATCGGTCAGTCTTACCCTGCTTCTGAGCTTGGACCACAAGGTTACAGAACCGTCAACTCTGAAGATTGGGTTCTCTACACCGGTATGAAGAACGACCACATGCCCATTCTCCCTGCCCGCTATCCTCAATGGTTCAATCTCACCCGAACCTTGAACTTTGCCGACGAGAAGGGCTGGCAGTGGGATCCAAACTTGTTCGATCCTTTCAACACCACTGAGCAATTCAAGGCTGGTAACAAGCTTAACAAGGGTGCTATCTTCGCCATGTGGAACGACAACGGTGTCGATGCCAGCACCCAGCTTGAGGCTTTCTACACCATGGAGGATGGTTTCTCCGCTCTTGGTTCTCGTGCCTGGAGCGGTGAGCGTGGTGTTCTACTCGAGGAGTCCACTCTCCGCGCATCTCTGGATTTGATGAATCTCAAAGCTCCCGGCCACAACCTCAACCGCCTTCTTCCCAGTGAAAGAGGTGTCAATGCTACCAAGTCCAACACTCTCTACAGCTGGGAACGCAGCGATAGCGACAGCAAGACCGAAGCCATTACTTTGGGTCAAGGTAGCAAGGGTATGAACTATACCCTTACCATCGAATCCACCGGCCCATTCACCCTCAAGTCCAACGACAGCGAGCTTTCACTCGACAAGGATGGAAACCTCGTCTTCTCCACTGACAACTGGCCATACCCACTCCGTCACGTTGATGAGAAGGATGGCTTTGAGGCTGGACACCCCGGCCGTATCTGGTCCAACGTCAGCACCTCTACCCACGAGCCTGTCACTGTCCCACTCGAGTCTACCATCAAGATCACCACCTCCTTCCTCGAGGGTAGCCGTGTCACCGTCAACGACAAGTTTGTCGGCCGATTTGAGGTCTTCATCTTCGGTGGTAAGAACACTCTCTTCTCCTGGAGTCAAATGGCTCTCGCCGCTCCTCTGGAGGAACTCAAGGGAGACGTCAGCAAGATCACTGTCAGCCGCTACCCAAGCAAGGATGGCGAAGACGGCGGTGATGGTGATGATGGTGAGGATGGCGAAGGTGGTGACGGTGAAGAGCCACCACACAACAATGCTGCAGTGAGCCTTCGTGGAAGCGCCACCTTGGCCATCCTCGCTGCCGCTGCCTTCTTCTTGGCCTAGGCTGACTGATTTATGATTTTGTCTTTTATGTTCGTCTTCTTTTTTCACGCGGTGGATCTCCAAAGACGTAGACGTCTCTTTATGTTCTAAATATTGTATGTGTACATAGTAATCTATTTCACTTGAAGTAAACCATCTCTCTCTCTCTCTCTCTCTCTCTCCATGCCCTTCATAGATCCTCCCCATAAGCGTTATGTAAGCACACCCAAAACGCGCAAAGTGCCTCGGCCAAATGTTCAACGCCTACTTCAATCTCCAGGCCGTCAAGCACCACCGACTTTCTTCATAACAACCGCAACCATGATACGGCCGTCAACTTCCAGCTCTCTCTCGCGCCTAATATCGCAATGGCCTTCTAAGCCATTCCGTTCCTCCAACATCTCACAATTCTCCCAGCCACGACCCTCCTGCTCCCACGTCCAATTCCTCCAAGCTCGCCGTACCATCGCAACCATCAACACACAACCACCTACTCCTAGCAAATGGCCTCGTCGTCTCCGTAACTTGCTCTACATTGCCATATTTGGCTACATAGGAAGCTGTAGTGCCTCCTTCTTTCTCAAGCCCATCCTCGGCCCAACACACGAGCCTGGGAGCCCTGAGGACATTGAAATCCTGCGCCTGATACAATTACAATTCGACAATTTGGACATCGTGAAAAAACTACGCGCAAATCCTGATTATATTCACTGGGATGCATATAGTAATTTTACGCCGGAAGAGAAAGAGAGACGTTTTACGAGTGGTACTTTGAAAGGATCGAGGGGGATCCCGGTACAGGTATGTTACTGTCGCTTTTTGTTTTATTGGGTCGTCCTCTTCTAGATATACACAATGCTAACTACTCGAATAGAAAGTATTCTTGAACAAGAAGGAGAAGTCGATTATAAATGTGATATTCCTTGGGAATGGCGTTGAAGGCTGGCCAACTGTCGTTCACGGGGGAACATTGGCGACTATCCTGGATGAAAATATGGGCCGGGTCGCGCTGCTTCAGTTGCCGGGTCGAACGGGAGTAACTGCCAATCTGGATATTCACTACAAGTCTCCAGTTCCACCGGGGGATTTCATCGTTGTCAAGGCCGAATATGACCGCGAGAAAAGTGCTGGGAGAAAGGCGGTCGTTAATGCGTCTATTCAGGATAAGTTTGGGCGGGTGTACGCGACTGCTTCGGCTTTGTTTATTGAGCCGAAGAATCTGAAGCTGAAGGAGATAGGAGCTGGATTTTGAGGCAAGCCTTTCGGATATTCGAAGTGGGTGGAAACACGCCCTTCCACGCCCGTATTACCTTTTGGATAGACGCAGGCAGCGCTACTGTTCGAGCGAAATGAGATGACTGCTGGCTACATAATGGGTATGACGACGTTCTGGCTAGAGGTGATAACCATTATCTACCGCATGGACTCAGAATGCTCTCTGATGCTGGTACATATGGCCGTTGAACCAGATGGTTGAATATCAGAACCGAGGATCCTCAGCACTTCTACAACATTTTTCAATTCGCTTGCTACCGAAACCGGGTGTAAATTTGGCGAATGTTGCGACCGAACGCTCTTTGTTTATCCAGCTCTCACCGAAACATATACAGATTCTCTCGATGAGTTTGTTGGGGTAAACGAGCTAGGAACTTTACCGTTTTGATCGGGGCGGTTACAGATGCAGATATGGGAGCCACGCCATTGTTTGACGTTAGTATTACACAAAGCTCACCTCGATATCGCGATGGTTGCTCGGCTGATCGTCATTGTATATGCGGTGTACATCAATTCCATGGTACCGCAAACACTACATTGCAGAGCGTAAACCTTACTGCCGCGATGAACCTCAGCCAAAGTTTCGACATTGGACGAATAATTAGCTGTTATCATTTGAAATTTGATCTGTGAAACAGGCGCTTTCTACCCGAAGGTTTAATACCAACTTGTCCAACAGTTTTTTTCCCGGCGCATTGATTTGCCAGGCGTAATATCCTCTAGCTATAAATCACACACCTGTGGAAAGATATTTTCTTGTTGGTAATTAATAAATGGCATTGAATGACATTGGTCATAATAGTACATAAATTATTCACTTTTTCATGGACTGTAGCCAGCATAGATCTATATATAGCTTCTATACATAGAAAAGCAATCGCAGCGGTCTACAATGGGGTTTGGTATTCGATTATATAGTGTCAATCCTCTCCAACGTGCTTCTGGTCCAGCCGGCAGCCCTGTTGATAGGCCCAGTAACCCTCTTCATGCTAAGCACAGGGTTATTTTCCTCGTAATTAGCTCCAATAGTCTTTCCACGATATAGTGGTGAATATGTCGTGTCGGAAAAGTCGTCCGAGTGCTCATCATCGGGCCCTTGGATAAACCCGAGATGAGTACTGCCTCTTGATAATTTAGTTCCATACGAACGGCGATTATCATGCCCGCGTGTCCTGCGCGACCGGTTGCTGGATTTAGATACACTTTTTGGCCTCTCTTCGAGAACTGAGATCGCGGATGGAGGCACGGGCATTTCGACGATAGAATGTTCGGCGCAGTTACACCCGCAGCCGGTAGGGCACAGTGGCGTTGCGTCCTGGTCCGTATCCGATAGGGTTTTGTCTTCTGGGTTCTGATTTGTCCCAAACCATTGATTATGGCAATTGAAACAGCTTATGTGGCTACATGACAGACATGGCGTAAACATTCCGTTAATCATCTCGGCGCAAATAACGCAAGATATGTTTGTCACAGCTGGCAATGCTGGCTTGCAGTCTGGGCAAATGATAACACCCAATGGTGAGCCTGATTTGTTCTTCTTATCCACCAGACTCGGGCTGATGGCCGGTTTGGAGAACGCAGAAATCTGCAGAGGAAAACCGCATTTCGCGCAGTGGCGTTGCAAACCAATGCCGGAACTCTCGTGCCCTTGGGAGCTGGGGAAATTGGAAGGATTTCTTTCATATCGGGGACGTAAATTCCTATATCGACTTTCATGCTGGGACGGGCTTTTCAATTCATGTCGGCTATCTACAAGTGCCGGCATGTTGAGTACCTCGCTGCGTTTAATTGGCATATCCCAGATAGACAACAAGTTTGCGTAGTTGGCCCGGCATGACTGATAAAAGGACTGCCAGCCAGGGTCAAGGAACGGAACATTGGCTTGTCCTTCATTATCAAATGCAGTCTGATTTTTGAAGACCACCCTTACGCTCTCATTCGGCTTGGAATTTTTTGGAGATACCAGTTTGTCGCTCTCAGTGTCAGAGTGAGTTTGAGGTGTTGCAGTATTAGATCCGATTAGATAGTCAGGGATGGCAGAGGGCGGTTTCCCACCCGTAGGCCAAACGCTGGATACCACGTTGTTTAGGCTTCCCGATGGACTAATATGCTTCTTGCCACCACCATTCGGAGGTGATGACGATGCAGAAGGGTGAAAAGATAACGAGCGAGAAAGAGAGGAGGCGAGGGTGGTGCCGAAATTAGAACCCAGACGGCTATTCGCGTTCTGGTCGGGAGATCCGGCTAAAGAGTTCATATGTCGTTGTCTTTTGTCTAGGCCAGACCTGCCACGGTAGCCGATAGGTGGTGTTGTGCCAGTAGAGTAAAGGGGAGGCGTCTCACCCTGCAGGTGGTCGGTGGAAGAACAGGCAGAGCTGTGGGATGTTGACAAGTTGTTCAACTCCTTAGTCGTGTGGGGAATGGCAATGTGCGGTTGGCTGTGATGGGTTTGGTCAACGCCCTGGAGGAGAAATGACGATGTACGATACTTGGTCTTATCTTGCTCCTTCAGCTTTGTGGCAATAGGTTCATAGAAGATACAAGAGAGCATCCCCAGCATCTGGACATCACCAATTCGCTCGAAATGTTCAAACAATGCGGGAACAAACCAAGTCGAGCCTAGAGGATGCTCTCCCCATCTTAACTTGCCTATAGGTGAGTGTGAAAGAATGGAGCCCTTTTTTGAACGACTCTCTAGTGCCAGACTGACCCCACTGTCCTTCCTCAGGATTTGGTTGTCGGACTCACAAGCCACAGAAGCCAAATCAAGGCTACCAACAGGATCAACCGACGACTTGCTTTGTAGAATGAAACCTACAAGTCCCCATATGTAAGAGAGATCGGAGTAGCCCAAATTAGCAGCCACTTTCATGTTGTAAGAGCAAACTTCCGCACGGTCCCCAAATATCCGATACTCCTCGGCCAAGTCCTTCTTCGCTGGGAGCATGTCTTCGAGGTTGATTATGTGTATAGAATTGCGGCCTCTACCTGTTGATGACCTAACTGTTCCCGCCCCAGTTGCCGACATTTGGGAGTGCCCAGCAGATCTGGCGCCATAAAAACCGATATTCCCCTGGTGCCAAGCATGACTACCTTGAAATTGTTGTGGGAGTGACCCTAATAGATCGGATGAGCCCGAAGAGCTGGAGGATTCATAGGAAGACTCGTCAGAAAAATCCGAGGCACCGTCGTCGGTGGCAAGCCCACCACTTGTAGCTGTCCCCACGCCAATTCTAGGGCCTGGAGATCCCGTTTGAAGTCTCCCGAACCCCTCAAATACTCTCTCTTTGCGCGATGACCCAGTCATTGCTCTTAAGCTTGCTGGGTCTAAGAATGAGGCGACTTTGTCTTCTTTTTGTGGAAAGAAGCACACAAGACGGCCGTCGTTAGCCCATACAGCCCCACGTATTCTTGCAACAGGCACCATGACATTGGCATTACTCGGCCGGAGCAACTCAGAAGAACTGAGAGCCATATCTTGCACTTGAAATTGGCCCACTTCACCATCTTCGTCGCTAGACTCATCGTCGTCAAGCATGTCCGGCGACTTGAGAGGCTCGGTCGGCTCATCTTGAACCATTGAAACGCTCTCTTCAACGTTATGCTCACCAAGTAGGTAGCGAAGCACTGCTTCAAGACATCCTCTTTTTTTTGATATGTACGTTTCTGAGATAGTCTGCATCCCAGATGTGAGTGTTTTCGCCAGTTGATTCGTTACTGAGGCGGTCATCTGGACATTATAGGAGGGGATTTCTGTAGACGGGTAGTTGGGCGGGAATTTGATGTCGACTTTCAGGAAAACGCTTGAATTATCGGGACCCCATGGACCATGCATCGAAATCGATGCCTTCCTTTGTCCAACATTGACAGATTCGAAGGAGACGCGGGTAAATTTTTCGCCAACATGAGTGATTTCATCACCAAGCGTCTCCATTTCCCATCCCGCTATTTTTACGCCACGCATCCACGAGATTGGATTCATATCGGCTCGAAGAGCTGATTTTTGCTGTACGCCCACCATTTGCCCTATAGGTCTACCTCTCGCCCAGCCGCGAGAATATGGCATGGATACACCACTAATGCTATTTTGGGTGCCAGCATAGTTGTCACCGTAGCCTTCTGGGTGATCAATATCATCCGTGCCTTGGTTTTCATCACGGAAGGTTTTGTATAATGCGCCCTCTCTAGTAAGGTTTAGCATGGGGTTGAATGATTTGCCCGTTTCATAGCCCACCTCCCGAAGAACTTCTGGATCTACTCGATGGAGGCGCAATTCGCGATCTTTCCCCCATGAGACAAGCTGGAACTCCCGGTGGTCTAGACCATCCATTATTGTTCCCCGTGGTCTCCAGAGAAACTCCTTCACTTGGCCCTTGTGTCCAGGGAAACTGTGGACTAGTGGAAGGTCGTCATTTCCTGGTTCCGAGGTATTTTCCGAACAGCGACTGTAGAGATGCAGATCATTGTTGCCCCGCTGCGGCATAGCGAGCACGCCCCATCCGAATGGGGTATGCCTTGCCCTCCAAACAGGAAACGGGGTATGGATCACCTTTTCGGGGAGGTCACTTTCCTGTGAGTAGTCCCAAAATTTAATTGTTTTATCCAAAGCGCAAGTGACAAGTGCCTCAGGCCGAACACGATTCCAATCTAAACCGTATATCTTCGTATTGTGCGCTTCTATTGTTCGAATCGGATATGCACCCTTTCGATCATCCCAGATATGTAAAAATCGATCGTGGGAGCTAGCAATGACATGGGAATCTTGTCGGTTCCATTTCACCTGAGTCGCCCCGGAAAACCAATCAGAAAAGGATACTACTGGCCGTTTAGGTACCCTTAGATCCCAGCAATGGACGAAGCTATCGATAGCGCAGGTTGAGAGAAGATCAGGATGGTGGGCAGAGAAATTGATATCCGTGATAGCTCGACTATGGGCATGAAGGACATGCTCGATCGGGCCTTGGCTTGACTTCATAGCCAAATTCCAAACCAATGCCTTCTGATTCGATGTGCTGGCGACCCAGGAGTCGCGCGCAGCGAATGGGGACCATTGAACATCGGCAACTTCCCATGGAGTTCGGTGAGGGAGGTAACGAGGTGGCGAGTAGGGATTATCTAGGTCGATTACATGTAGGCCTTCCTTCCTATACAGTTGTCAGAATATCTATATACAACACGATGAGGTTCGATTGGTACTTACGAGGCAAGAACAACATCCCTTCCACATGGCGAGATTGACATTGAGCCCACAGGCTGTTCAACATGAAAAGAGCTGTCTTCACCGAATGTAGGGCTGTCATAAGCAGAAGCCCAGCTTCTTGACCTCCTTGGACTCGGCGTATCCATCTTTGTGTGATCAACCCAGCCCGCTGAAATAAGATATCTCTATTCCCTCTCCTACTTTCGGAATCAAATGGCGACCAGATATATCATGTGGGTAATCGCACCATCGGTAACTTGGGGGGAATTTTCGTTGATTTGTATTTCATCAGGGAGAGCGTTGGTTGCATATTGACTTCTAGATGGGTACCTTATGGGCTAGGAACTCATATCGAACGAAGAGGGAAGAGTGCGACATCCAAATACATCATCAATATATCCGTCCTGACCAGCGGGAAGGCCTTTTGTCGAACAAACTGTCGAGTATCGTTTTAAATCGACTTTGCGAACGCGAAACATCCTCCAAGAAGGTCAAAAGGGAAGCTTCATTTGGCGTGCCTAGCGTGTCGATATTTAGGAGTCTCACGTGCTTTCCCGAAGAAGTCTTGGCTTCGTCATTGCGGGGATGTGCTTATGTAAGTGACAATTCTTTTTGAGGCAACTCTTCGGGTTGATGATATGGCTTTGGTTGCGCTTGAGAACTTCGTGACGGCATAGAAAGGGATACCTTTGTGTTTCGGGTGTGCTCTTCTTCCTTCGTTATATCCTGCGCTAGGCTGCCAGTGAAGTTTTCGTGTCTCGCTTTGTGCGCAAAGAGTCCAAGTTGGAAATTGTGACCCCTCATTCTCATATTAACTTGAAAATCAGATCACAGGCTTGAGTGTTCTGCATACAGCGGAGATAGGATCCTGAATAGACCTGAGGTCCTTTTGTCAAGCCATATCTTTTTTCCTTCTTGAAGTGCATATCGTACAAATATATCCTCCAGCTTTTCTTCACAATGTCGTTACCCAAGAGAATAATAAAGGAAACTGAGCGCCTGATGGCGGAGCCGTGAGTATATAAGAACCGGATTTTAGCCGCGTATATGCGTTATGGATGGAATAATAACGATTTATCAATCACAGAGTCCCCGGTATCGATGCGGTTCCTCACGATGATAACCTACGATACTTCGATGTCCGGATCCACGGTCCTTCACAGTCTCCCTATGAAGGTACTTATGCGGCCATATATTGCTCCTTCTATACACTTAAACTAACAGACAATGCAGGTGGAATATTCAAGCTCGAGCTATTCCTGCCCGAAGATTATCCCATGACTCCTCCCAAGATCCGCTTCCTCACTAAGATTTACCACCCAAATATTGATCGGTTGGGGAGGATTTGCCTTGATGTATTGAAAAGTATGGTTTGCCCAGCGCTCTTGTTTTCACAAAGAAGAAAATTACGCTAACACACTCACCCTCCGTTAGATAACTGGTCTCCTGCTCTTCAAATCCGGACAATTCTTTTGTCGATTCAGGCCTTACTAGGGGCACCAAACCCTGACGATCCACTCGCAAACGATGTAGCCCAGAGGTGGAAGGAAGATGAACCTGCGGCTATAGAGACTGCGAAGGAATGGACAAGGACGCATGCCATGGTCTAGAGTCAACGGACCAGCCGGGGAGCGTTCTTTTGTTCATTTTTCCTTTGCATACGCCCCATGACTTCTTTTTTTATGTGATGAGAGCGTTATCAGTTTTACCCGAGTACTTTGGGAGCAGTGTTGTTAAATTATGATTCTTATGATTCCAAGTCTGAATCAACGAGGTTTAGAGTTAGTTCAGTCGGATATACAATAGAACAGCCATCTCCTGTCACTCTAGGTTCCTTGTCAGAACTACGAACTATTCCCGTAGGGTTGTGATGCTTGTCGATTCGATGAACCGACCCCGAGTATGTCATGGCATATCGCAAAAGTGGCCCAGCTTAGACACGAGAGAAAGAGTAATTCGATACCGGTCAGCATTTATTCTATCAATCAATTATGCAACAGAGAGAACTGTCGCAAGTCTAGCACATTGGTGATGTGACCGATCAGGAGATTTGCGCGCACACATCATCGTGGTAAGAGCCAAAATGGCAATTAAACACCTGCAAGTCTAGCCCATTAAATCCAATCTTGTATCATCGAAAGTCTCGAGCAATTAACCCCATAAATTGGAGCACCGCGTCCTTTGCTAGCCATGTTGAATGTTTTGATGTTGCCGAAGCTTTGAAGGTTGAGGGCTAGCCGGTCACGTGCCCCACAATTAGCGAAGCAACTCGCACCACGCCTTATCAAAGTGTGGATTGTGTCGCAAGTGAGCAACTCAACCTCGACGTCAACAAATTCAACCTCGCCCATCCCGGTTCCGCATCCATCGACTCAAGATGCGTACCTACGACGATAGCTTCAGCCACGCGAAGATCTACCCTGGAAAGGTACGTCGGCCCAGCGATTTCCGCAGCGTCTTACGCCCACAAACTACACCAAGCGCTTTCCCGCATTCAATTCCCCAGTGTCTGGAAAGGCCTTTGCGGAAAAGAATCACGACGGTGTCGCCAATATTGAGATTTACGGGAGTACATTTATACTTACTGTTTCGTGTTTTAGGGTAAATTGTATGTCCGTGGGGACAGCAAGATCTTCAGATTCCAAAATGGAAAGAGTGAATCCCTTTTCCTCCAGCGCAAGAATCCTCGCCGGATAGCATGGACCGTCCTTTACCGAAGACAGCACAAGAAGGGTATCTCTGAAGTGAGTGGCGTCTTCCCCTGTTTCGGTTTATATACTTGAAGAGGAGCAAATGGGATAGTTCGGCGAGAACGCGGGAAAATTGCAACAAAGCTTCTATCCCATGCGGACTTTGCGGGGAGGAAGCAGTTGAAAGAGGAGGGGAAGAAACCGAATATAGTCGAGATAGAGGATCGTATCAAGAAGGCTAACGATGATCGTTTTCACAACGTAACAGGAAGTCGCCAAGAAGCGTACCCGCCGTGTCGTTAAGCAACAACGTGCCGTCGTCGGTGCCTCCCTCGACGTGATCAAGGAACGACGCAGCATGCGCCCAGAAGCCCGTCTTGCTGCCCGCCAAGCTGCCATCAAGGAAGGAAAGGAGAAGAAGTCCGCTGCTGAGAGCAAGAAGAAGGCTGAGAAGGCTCGCCTTGCCCAGTCCACCGCCAAAGGATCCCGAATTCAGAGCAAGCAAGGTGCCAAGGGTTCCGCACCAAAGGTCCAAGCCAAAACCCGTTAAGAAGGGCATAGCGAGCTAATTGAAGATAAAAATGACAACGAGGCGACTTTTGGCAAATGGTGGAAAGTGTGAGTTGTTATGACACAATGGGGTGTTTATCGACCTGGGCATGGCTTTTTTTCATACTGGGAGTTTTATTTTAAATCCTTTATAATTCATAGAGGACTGGCCTGCTGTGGAATAAAATACATTAAATGTTCTACTATGGATGGGCCTGAGGAAGTTGAAAAGTTTCGGCTTCCTTTACCTTAAACTTATCTTGTCTATTTTAGGGGCAAAACCGACTACAATCCAGTCAGCCATGCTCGGTCTAATTCAATGAATACTTAACGACTATTTGTCATACCTTTCCTGCTCTTCATTGCACGTTATTTGCACATCATGAAGCCGTATGGGCCTGTCTTGCCCACTGAGTTTGGGATTACGCCTCACCCGTCTTGTCCAACCTGGCTTGTTTCATGGGCCGCTGCATTGCATTTCGACATTGAGAATTTAGGATACTGTGAATGGCTCGTATGGCCACAATCCGTCACTCCTCGTGCTACCGGCGTAGGGGATAAGTAAAAGCATTAGCAATGCGCAAGGCAGCAAGAGCACTGGCGTGAGGCTCCAGAGTAGTTCTATATATCTGGCAAGAAAGATGAGCATCCACCTGGTAGAAAAGCAATCTCTATTCCCTGGTAATACTTCACTCAGGCCATCCGTCAACCCCTCCCTCCCCTACTGCTATGGAATATTGTCCTCACGGTTAATCACCCAGTGCGCATTGCAGTCTTCGACCACGCCGAGCTGACTGACTTAAATTAACTATTCGCACACATGCCCCTGGTTCTCCCTACTGGGGGTTCAAATCTTGGAAGGCGGATGCAACAACCCTGGCAGGTCATCTAGTCTGCAGAAGCATGCGGCCAACTTTTCAATTTCCAGTGAGGAATTGATGAATCGATAGAAATACTAGCATTGGGCAGGCCAAACACGAAGACGGAGTAATGTGTCTACGTGCGTTCTCACCAGAGACGGAGCAGTCTTTCAACAGGCTGGAGACTGAGCCTGATGGAGAATATACAACGAGGGATAGTCAACAGGAGAGTATGCATACCCCAAATAGCTGAATGGAATGCTTCAAATTCCATATATTTACCACAGGTTGCACTAGGTTCGCATAATTCTCTTTCAACACACTTGTGGCTAAACCACCTAAACAGCTATAATATGGCTTTCGTCTTAAACACCAAGCCGGGACCTCGAGGAGACCGTAATGAAGCAGAAACTAAGCTTGATACACCCAACGAGGCAGCATCGTGTTGGGAAACAACCGAATCGAAAATAAATCTATGGTGCATAGTATTTCATCGGGCTGTAGGCGGCGATTCTCGACATTGTGGACTAATAGCATTCTCAAGAACCAACGTCTTTGCCAGCCTTGATACGAACGCTTCTATTCCCTTGCGATACAAATCAGTCCGATGAAGCTTATCTGAATAGCGATGGGTTTCAGAAGTAAACGAAGACAGATCAGCTATCGTAGTGCGAGGGAGGAAACCGGTATACTCCTTATGCACCTGCTCACGCGCTTCATACCTGCCTTGACGATTAATTTGTCCAACATTTCCCCCACTCAACCGGGGCATTCTCCAAGCGAAGTGAATTTCATGCAGGAGCCGTCGTCGCTGCCGATCAAGAAAAAGGTGAAAAGGCTGCGCATATATATTTGCGCAAGAGAAATCTTGAAAACATTTCAAGATCAGGCAGCTCACGATGTTGAGTGTCAGCGGCATAGCGTTGTCGGTTTCCCGACGGGACCATCGGAGAAGCAGTTGAGGGTAAACCCATAATTAGCTGTCTAAAAAAAATAAATCCGCTTGATATCATGAGCGATCATGCAAGATTTCCTGTGGCTGAAACCTTGGAAGCTATATCCAGGCACTTTGTGCAACCGGGATATGCCTGGAAGAGTTCTGTAAATGAATCGCGTGGGAATGAAAAACCTTCATCCAGTCATTTCTATTGGCATCTCTTTCCTCGAAATATGCACCACCTGAAGCTGCATTTGTTTGTTTACACTCCGACAGAGGTTATTTCTAAAAGGGGAAATATGCCTTCACCGGCAGCGTACGAAGCTGGAGGAAAGGATGTCCCTGTAAAACCATGGCTGGATTCTCCTTTAGCTGTCCTACCGCCGTTAACGAGCTCAAGAACCATCCCATAGATAGAGCAAATTGTTCTCAATATGTTTATCCCCAGGGAGATAGTCGACATCGTAAGTATGCCCCCCCATCGGCTATGCATCTAGAATCAGCTCTAAACTCCTGCTGCAGGTCGTATTCTATGTCGAATTGCAGCACCGAATTGACGAACGGGACGCCGTCCGGCCTGAAAAATACCATGACCCAAGTCTTCGACGAACTTTGGCCAATTTGTGTCTGGTGAATAAAACTTTCCATAATTCTACCGTGCCACGTCTCTTCAGACGGATCCATGTGACGCCAGATTCGAATCTCAGGAAACTACTTCTAGTTTCTCGCAGCGGGCATGGTCGTTATGTGCAGGAACTACATGTTATATTTAACAGACCCTGGATCCTCGAGTCTGAATATATCATATATCTGGAAGACCTTACGACATTATTTCCGGTATGCCTGAGCAAGCTGCGCAATTTGAACACCCTAAATATTGAGGGCTCGATATTTGCTCCTCCTCAGTACACTAGTCCTCCTGCAACCGCCGCGGTTATGGCGAGAAATCTGTCGAGGATTGTGGTGCGCGCATTACGCTATATTCCCCTTCCAAACCTTACAGATCTTAGCCTTACTCTCCAAATCACGGCTGAATTCGCAACATTTTTTCAAGGTGCACCCGGCCAGCTTCGAATCCCAATTGAGACTGTTATGGGGCGGCTCCGGCATCTTGGAGTCGAGCTCTGCGGTTTGACTGATCCAGAGGGGAGACGATTTATGCCAATGGAAGTCCAAGAGCCCACCACAGTTCCCCGAGTCATTCAGTACACACCCCCCCGCGCCCCGCTCTTCAAACTGGTTGAGCTCGCAACCAATTTGGATACCCTTTATATTGGAAGCGCAGCCATGATGGACCTAGACGCCCTTAATACGAGCCGTCTGACCCAGTTATACTCCTTACATCTCTCCAGAGTGAGGATTAAAGCCGGTAGGCTGATAACTTTGCTATCATTAAGCAGCAGGACTCTCAGGCGCATAAAATTCGACTTTGTATGGCTTAACCCTGGTGGAGAGTGGCATAATGTGCTGCCCTTGATCAGTCGACTCCCTCACCTGGAGTATTTTGTCGCCAATGGGACTGGCTATTACACGAACCGTCCCAGTCAGCCCGTAATGAATGGGTATCACCCCGACAACCGAGATGCCAATGCATTTGCGTACACTTATAACTATGTTGATAACAATAGAATGGCCATGGGGCTTCCACCACTTGAAAGAGACGAACCCGAAGCTGAAGCCGAAGTCTAAAAGTTCCCATGGATTTCCACCGGATAGGAGGGCCTCAAGATGATAATCAAGGTCAGGACGAGGAGGGAGATCAATTAACTAATATTAATAGTAATTATTTGATAGAGATGTAGTTTTTAATCGACGTGTCCGCGTTGTACATTTTCATCTTTGGCTGTGGTCTAGCTCTGGATTCTTGGCGCTACGCCTGCTCGGTGCCATACAAATGTACTGTGGTTTTAGAAAAGTTCAAGATGGTATTATTGGCGAACAAGGAGGACTGGTAATCACTTTCAATTGAGCAATGTAATGTATCCTGTCAATATGCCCTCCCTACCCGGGAATTGGATTAAGAAGCTTCACCCAATTCCACAGCCACGAATGTAACAGCCCAGTTCGCAAGGTGAAAAGAACCAAAATCTCCAAGACAAACCCTAGTTCAACCGGAACTGGAAAATAAGGAAGCTGGATTAATTAAAAATGCATATCGAGCAACAGATAAGTGAAAAAGAACGGAAACGAAAAGGGAATAATAGAAGAGAAAAAGGAGAAAACGCCATCTGAGAATAAAAACACCAGTAAACACCCCCCATCCCCGCCAGCAATGCAGTGAAAATGTCCAAAACAAGTTTTTTGCAGCTGTGTTGAGGCTTCTTCTTTGGAGAAATCCTCCAGCTCGAAGCAAAAGAGGCTTGGAAATTATAAACTACACAGCTCTTTTTCTGCTGTGGTGTAACACCCCGGCCATGGCAGAAATAATGCTTCGCTCAAAGTCAAGGTTAATACAAAAAGTGTGAATGTGGAAACGGCCAGGGGGTCTAATAATAGTGAGCCATTTGGAGACCGGCTCGTAGGAAACCGCATTTGATATAGAATCCTTCGTTGGCGTCGGAGCAGTCGAGGATAGACTAGAGGTGGGGGAGGTATGTTAGTATTCAATGTGTTAATGGGAGAAAGGGAATAGCACGAGCGGAGAGATGCGTACCTTATAACAACCAACTGTCTTGGCAGCATGATCCAAGGCGTGAATCATTCGTAGACCGAGCTTTTTGCCCTGCTGCCCGCTCTCAATGGCAATATCTTCAATATGGCCAACCATTCCGAGCGAGCGGATGAATTTCCTTTCGACAATCAAGCTGCCGGTCCCCACGACACGACCGGTATCATCGCAGATCACGATGAGGAAATATTCATCATTCCGCTTCGCCATCCAGTCGTATCTCTCGCTCCATTGCTCGTATGTATATTCGCCTACTCGGGTGAGAACTCGGAGGACATCAAGGTAGCCATTGTGATAATCTGAGCGACGAAGGGGTCGGATGGTGTAGTTTGGAGGCAACTCAGCGGCAACTTCGGAAGATATGTAGGAGAGGGGGAATAGAGGTTTGTCGTCGGCTTTGTCGTCATTGTTGACGGTCTCGGTATGCTGGGAGCCGTTTGTCAAGGGGCTATCTTGCTTGATTTCGCTGAGACAGTTGGTATGGCCGTTTATGAATTTAGAGGCGGGAGTGTCATTGAATAGATCGCGGTCGCTGGCTTCAATGCATGGAGTAATGGCCGGTGCTGCGGCGGGGAAGGTTTGGTTTTCGACAGCCATTGGGTGTAGGGAGCACGCAGCTCTTAGCGAGTTGATATTAGTTGTTAAAGAGGTTTGAGGAGGAGAAGAATCTGGTGATGGTTTCTTGGTTCCTCGGTTGGACGCGGTTGGTTTGGAGGAGGGGGGATGGAGTTGGAGCTCTGTGTGGAAATAGCTATGCCACGAAGTGATATCAACAATGACTTGACGGGAAGTTACAGAGGATCTTTGAGGTATGAAAGCGAACAGGACGACGATGTATAAGAAGAGAAGAAGAGAAGAAGAAGAGTGACGATGAAGAGATCCCAAGCTTAAAGTGTTTCTTATCTATTTATCTGCTTTGCCCCCAGCTCCTTTTTTTTTCCGTGCCGGGATGCAGGGGTACCTAACACCTTACCGTATTTGGACTAGTATGTCTCTGAAAGGGGATGGTCTGGTTTATTTATAGCGGCTGAAGCTGTCCAGCCACAAACTTGGATCAAAACATGCCGGTGATCTCAACAAGCAGAGCTGGACATAGGAGCTGATGGAGCTGAATTACACAGAGAGCGCAGGATGAGAACACGATAGTCCCAGCAGAATACGATGCTCATACTCTCTCTCTCTGCCAACTTCATTGATCAACCCAAAACAGTGGAGTTCGGTTTCAAATCGAGGCTCAATTGCGGTTCAAAAGCTGATCGCAAAAGTTAGCGGTCACGTGAGACTGAGGGATGCAAGGGTTAAAGAAGATCCAAGGGGTTTGTATGTATGGATGTACATGTATTTACAGCTATAAGAAACAAAACCGTCCTAGAACAGTCGCTAGAAATGCAACAAAAACATAAACAGTTAGACAAAAAGGATTAAAAAAGGGTGGTAGAACCAAAGAAGAGCCGGTTTTTGTTTATCCCTCTATTTCTGTTCCTTGGGGCTGATCATCAATTCGGGACGGACGTGCTTGTCAAAATCCTCCGAGCTGAGTGCCTTGAGTTCCATGGCGCTCTCCTTCAAGGTGATGCCCTTCTTGTGGGCGTTCTTGGCGACCTTGGAAGCCATGTCGTATCCAATGACAGGGTTGAGGCAGGTGACAAGCATCAGACTAGGGATAAACAGTAAGCATTAAAATATATGAATATTGGGATATGGGTGTATCTCACCTTTCATGGAGAAGAGTGTTGATCCTCTTCTTATCGGCTTGGATGCCAACGACAAGGTTCTTCTCGAAAGACTTCATTCCATCACCGAGGATTCGAATGCTGTGGAGGAGGTTGTTGATCATGACTGGCTTGAAGACATTGAGTTCGAACTGTCCGTTCATGCCAGAGACTGTGGCTGCGACGTGGTTGCCCATGACTTGAGCGCAGACCATGGTGAGGGCCTCGCACTGGGTGGGGTTAACTTTACCCGGCATGATGGAAGAGCCAGGTTCGTTCTCGGGGAGCTGGAGTTCACCGAGGCCACAGCGGGGGCCAGAGCCGAGGAAGCGGATGTCCTGTGCAATCTTGAATAGAGAGCAGGCGAGGGTGTTGAGGGAGCCGGAGGCTTCGACAATCGCGTCATGGGCAGCAAGAACCTCGAACTTGTTGGGTGAGGTCTTGAATTCGGTGCCAGCGAGCTTGCTGATCTCTTCGGCAACGGCAACATCGAAGCCCTTGAAGGTATTCAGACCGGTACCAACTGCAGTGCCACCTTGAGCCAGTAGACGGAGGTCGGGCAGGGAGTTCTCAACACGCTGGATGTTGCGGTCCAATTGGGCAACATAGCCGGAGAATTCCTGGCCGAGGGTAAGAGGGGTGGCATCCTGCAAGTGAGTTCGGCCAATCTTGATGATTTCGCTGAACTCCTCTACCTTCTGCTGGAGGGCATTACGGAGACTCTTAAGGGAGGGGAGGAGGGTGTTCTCGAGCTCAATAACGGCAGCAATGTGCATGACGGTGGGGAAGGAATCGTTGGAAGAGGCAGACATGTTAACGTGGTCGTTGGGGTGGACAGGCTTCTTGGAGCCCTTGGTTCCACCGAGGATCTCGATAGCACGGTTCGAGATGACTTCGTTGGAGTTCATGTTGGACTGAGTGCCGGAACCGGTCTGCCATACGACAAGGGGGAAGTGATCAAGAAGCTTGCCTGAGGCGACCTCTGCAGCAGCCTGTTGGATGGCCTTTCCAATAGTGGGGTCTAAACAGGTGTAAGCCGGATATGCAAACAAAGATGGAGAGGGATGGTTTATATACCGAGTCCATATCGCATGTTAACAGTAGCAGCGGCGCCCTTTAGGATACCAAAGGCCTTGATCACTGGAGCAGGCATACGATCCTGTGGCTGGTTGATATCGAAGTTTCCAAGGGACCTGTACAGACATTCCCTTAGTACTTGTTTCCCGGGACCCCAGCACTCCAATTGAACGTATCCAATGTAATTGAGCATCGAATTGCTTTACCTTTGAGTCTGAGCACCCCAATACTTATCGGCAGGAACCTATATCCAGAGACGGAATCAGCAACAAATTCGACAATGGGACCCAACAGAGTAAACTAACCTGAATCTCACCGAACGCATCGGTTTCAGCACGAGTAGAAACAGCCTAGACAGTAAGAATACACATTAGAAGCCATTCCAAACCAAACCAGCGACATTAATCCCATCCCACCACCTACCATGTTGGAAACAGATCTAACCCCTCCAAAAACAGTTGACACAGTACGATAATTATTCGACGGGAGCGAAGAAGCTGGGCGGGCGAGAGCACTTATAGCGCGGGGCGAGGACCTGAGGCATGAAGTGGAGAGCCGGCCGACTTGTGATTGATATGACATTCGAGCGGCATGTTGGGCTGCGCGCAAGGGTTGGTGGCGGACCACCGTTCTGGCCGTGGAATTAAGCATCGCAAAGGGTTAAAATAAAAAGAGTTTGTTGAAAGGGCGAAAGGTGTCCGGCCTGCTGCACGCTCAACAAAGTGGATGATATGTATGTAAATTGTAGCTAAATAACTCTAGAATGCGTAAATGAATGCAGCGCGCAGGCAATTGAACAGAAAGACAAGCAGCGAACGGCGTCTTGAGAGGGAAAAAATTGAGAATTGAAGATGAAAAAAAGGAAAAAACGGAGAAAAGTTTTGTTGAGCCGCGAAAATCCCCGGTCCCGAGACTTCCCGACCGCCATATTTCCACTCCGCCGAGCGTATAGCCAATCCTCTATCTAGAAGTTCAAATGGAATGCAGATTATGCTGAATCAAGACACATCTTTCATTGTGCTAGAATATGGGCTACTCCTAACAACAATCAATACTTGCACACGCACGTTTTGCAGCCTGATAAAAAAAAGTCTCTTCGGAGTTTTTGTGACGCCCAGCTACCATGATCTGAATGGGGTATAGGTGCATCGTCCTTTTTTCCTGGTCAAGATCTGCCAGTACTGCATCAACAGCAGGATGGTTATACGCAAGCGGAACATATAACACCAGCGGAGTCTCTCGGTCATAGTGAGGGAAGTCATCAAACACCTGTTGTTTGATCGGGCCACGAATATCAATGGCAGAAATACCCTTCGTGGCGACAGAACTCAGCGCATCCCTCTCCAGAAAGAAACCAGTTACAGCTGGATTGTCGATGCATGCGGTAATCCTATTGAGGATATCACGAGTAGTAAATAGCTCCTCGCCGAGCTCAATGAACTTCTTTGTGAGGGCATTTCTCACAAGGCCACAGATACACTTGCCAATTCCATTGATTTCGTAAAAATACGGATGCTCAACTACCTCGTCTGGAATGTCATCTGCGACATACCTTTCTTCCATACACGCCCTTACATATGCATGGTATCTAACAGAGAACATCTCCTTAGCAAGTCTTGATTCCCAAGATTACTTAAGGGTAACTTACTGTGTCCATAGAGAATATCTGGCTGCTGGTGTTTCAGCTTATGAGCAAAAATCCGAGTCTGTCTTGCAATGGTTTTGAGCTCGGGTGTATTGAAGTCCACCTTTCCATCTTGATGGCAATTGTCAAGTAAAAGCGGCAACCGGCCAGTGAAATCTTCAATCTCCTCACGAGTGAAATTTTGCAGACCAAGCCCACTATTTCTATCCCACCAGGCGTCAAGTTCAACCTACGCAACAGTACGGTCAGCGCCGCACCCTCCAAGAAGAAAAAGTTGGGAACATGAGTAGCCAAAATTCTATGGGTTTTAAAGGCTTACATTCGTGAATCCGCCATAGACATGGATTGTCTTCTCGTTCTGTTGCTGATGTCTTGTTGCCCTGAATTTCAGGTGGTCCGTTGAGGTGCCGAAAAAGGTCCGCGATCCTCCTCGGCACTCGTGCAGAAATGTTTTGGCATTGACTTTCACAGCTTCCTCGTCCTCATCTAGAACATTGATGTGGTCGACGACAAAAACCATCTCAGCTGCAGCGTTCCTGAAAAATCGCCGTATGTCATCCAGGGTTTGGAGAGAAAGTATACGTTTCGTCACGACAGGATCATCTGCCCACGCAAAAAGCAGGGCTGTCTGCATGTAGACAAAGGCCATGTTCGCAAACACTCGACAGTCAGGAAGATATATTACCCTCCATCCAAGGGCGATCAGGCAGTAACTGAGGTTGCGAGTAGCCCTTCACTCTTGCCCTTATTGCTGGGGCCTTTAGCGACATGCTGTCTCTTAGAAGATGTCTCCTTATCTAAACCAGCCTGGGTCGTTGTCCCTAGGACCAAAATTAGGTCAATACAACAAATATGGTTCTCTGTCAAGTAACTCACTCTTTTTTAGGACACTTGCTCTTAATGCTGCAAGCACCGAACATGATCCGTAACTGATCCCAGCCTTGGCGAGGTACTCTTCAGTCCCATATTCGAGGAAGACCAAACCTCCTATGGCGTGCCTCAAAATCGCCTGTTCATCGTCTTGGTTGAGGCGATGCGACGTCTGTGTGTGGAACCAGTTGATGAGCTCTCTGGGCTGGAGAGACATCAGACGCTTGATAGCGGACGACATCCCCACCATACGCATCGTGATGATGGGATTATTATTGGTGGAACTGCCGCTGAGTAACAATCTGAGTGGAGAGATGCGTTGAAGATATACTGAGGAGCCAATGACAGTTGTGTGACTCAGCTGATGAATTGGAGTTTTATCCCTATCATGTGACTCAATCAGCAGTCAGTTAATTCAAGTTAACTAACTAGTTAGTTAACTATTATGTTCTTAGTCAGCCTCTAGGGTAACTACCTATCCGCCCAGGAGTTAGTCTCAGCAAAAGAGGAACAACCACAATATCAGCACTTTAAAGCAGAAGCTTCTTCTTTTAACCAGCCTAAAAGCTGAGGTTCATCCTATTAAAAACTCGCCCGTATAGCGAGCTTTAGACCAAGTGGATATAGAGGTCCCCTCGTTGTCCCTTGGTTATCCTGTTGTCTCCAACAAGGCATCAGCTTTGGCAGCGGGAGAAGGTGAGAGTTTTATATCCTCATTTCTCTCAATGTGATTCTCAAATCGAAAGGTCACCAGCCTCGTTGTGAATACTGAGAGTGAAATATCCCTGCGGTGGGCCATCATGTTCGTGAATACCTTCAAAAGTGATGCAGCAAAGTTAATAGACGCCAACGGCAATTACCCCTGGCGTTGAAATATGCAGCTTGCTTTACCCTCGGTTCCTCCCGTCGACCGCGGCGCTCCCTTGGCTGTGCGACAGAGATTATAATTAACTACGAGGGCCGAGCGCTCGCAGTGAAGGTCCAATGGCTGAGAGAGTATTGTATGACAAGCCGCTCGGCCCCAGATTGGCGGACGGGAAAGACGCCGATCGGCAAGCCGATGTCACAACGCCAGCTGCAACCTGCTTACCCTCAATAAAACCTCTAGAAAGCCAGCCAGGGGTATTCCCGTCCCAACTCTTGATGATGATACCCCTATTATTTTCACTAAAGGGTAACACTTCCCTTAAGCATCAGAAAGTGTTGTTTGAAACGCGGTAGAAGCAAATAATCAAGTTCAGATCGGACTCCAGTCTCGGCTAGCCAGACGACTACCTTAATTTGCTGTCAACCATGGTTCTGCTCAGAAATCAAAATTGGCCCAGCTAATTCTTGCAGGCTACTGTTATGTATGTTATACGATAGATGAAGATCAGGGTATAAGGCTTCCCTCTGGCTTTTTCATAATTCCCCCAGATCCCTAAGACAGGGCAGTCACAAGCACCATGCAAGTATTATGCTTGCTCAGATGGTTCCTCCAAGGAGGTAGAGGAGGTGGTAGGAGAACAACAATCTAGTAAGTATAGGAGTTCATGTGCCAAATGCTTGTATTACCCTAGAGCCAGGAGCATATTGCTCGGTCGAGCTTTGTAACAATGTATATACCACAGGCAACCGTGTTGAAGCTAACTTGACTGCATCTTGAGACTAGTAGAGTAGTGGCCTCGAAAGCCCCAATGTCTGAAGGCACAGAACTAAATACAGCGCAGACTTCCAACTTGATCGTTAATGCCGATCGTTCTATAGTCCATGTTTCCAGGAGCCAAAATCCTAGTTAAGTGCCCATCACAATTTTGTCCACTATACTTTGTTAGGAAACTATTCAAACTCGTTGCCCCATGCTTGGGGAATAAACTTACTAGAACGCGTCGCAGTAATGCGAACTAGGAATGCTGATTGAGCTAGTTTCGTGATAACTAGACAGACTGTAAGTAGGGTAGAAATAATGCCAGGGCCACATTGGTAGACAAACAATTGCCCCACAAGTTTATAGCAGTTGTCAGTAATTGCAAATGTACGACAATTCCCTTGAAGATTTTCATGAATGCATGTTTTCACCTTGAAGCCAGATTTTAGTGCCTTTATCATTAGGGGGGAAGTCACTGCTTTATAAAAAGCTGATAGGAATACGTACTTCATCTAACTGTTCTTTTGATGCATTTTGCTCAAGAGAGAGGGCCATAGGCAGAGAAAGCAGAAGCAACACCGGTTTAATTGCAAACATGATGAACTTCAGAGGGTGAAATTATACTATTCAAAATGATCTTCTGGATTTGTTTATATCTGAACAGACATAGTAGAAATGCTTAGGGGAATTTGCTTGCTTTATATCTTGATAAGACAGCCCACATTAGAGAGGAAAGCTTTAAAAAGAACAGCAGAAGAAAATCAGCCAGCCACCTTCTCGCTGAGACCATTTGCGAAACACAGCATGAGCAGGCTTGAGCTGAGCAGGGTTGAACAGAGCAGGATTGAGAAGTGTAACAGCATCAGGATGCAGCCACTGGAAGTTTGGTCCAGAAATCGGGAAGTAGTCGACCATCCCGAAAATAACATAGATAAAAGTGCATGTGTAGCCAATTCCCTTCTGAGCAGCATGACAATATATTCATCAATGAAGTTGTGGGTATCTTTGATGTTCAGGCTAGCTCAAGCCTATGTATACTAGGACTTTGAGTGAAGCCTTATCCCAATGAGAGAAGTTATACACACATATATACACACACGCGCGCATCCTACGAGCGTGGTTAGATAGGTTAGCATATGACATGCCTTTTCTCTTCAGCTCCATCTCCGTAGGGGTTCCACAGCACATTTCACGGCACTTTTTATACGTGCAGTGTGGTGCTGTGAGAGGTAGGAGATACTCTCACACTAAGAACAGATGTACCCCATACCCAGCTGGACAAACAACGGGTAGATAAATGTGCCTCTCCCCTAGTTGAGAAAACAATTTGGTGTAACTCCCCGACCCAAAAACTAGCAAAGCAAGGTGATAGATATATTGATACCTATGCAGACTGTACCAAAACCTTGCACCCGGATTGAACACTCTCTCTCAGCCATGTACCAGTGCCCTAGCTGAGTGGTATACTGAGATTTCATGATAAATCCAACATTCAGTCTCACCGGAGCCAACTGAGAGGAAGGTGGAGGAGAGAGTAGGACATCTCAAAATTTTGTCATACCATCCAAATAGTGGCTGGCTGAATAGACCTGCAAGTTTTTTATCCCATCATAATTATCAGCAGCAGTAGCAGCAGCAAAAAAAGGTATAAAAGGGGATAAAGAAAATGAGATTTACCTGAGAAAGAGTCAACCAAAAAACCGATTCAAATCTACTCCTCCAATAAAAACCTTGGGATATTATCATACCCGGATCGAAAACACTGCTTTACAAAATGCGTTCCACTCTGATCATCAGCTTCCTCTTTTCGCTTGTGGCTGTCACTGTTGCTGCTGAGGGTGCAAAAGAAGGTATGTAATATCATCTCTGCTGCCACTGGCTTTCGAATGCTGAATATGTATCTCTTAGTTGGCTGCCGTGGCCCTTTTGATCCTGACTGCTACGGTGATTGCAGCACTATTGGTAAGGGATTTCCATATCTGTATTAGGACAGCCATCAAAATGCTAATATGTAATACCTAGCATGCAATGATGATTATGACTGTCCATCGACATGCCAGTGCAGCAAAGCGAGCAATAGATGTTTCAGGTCATGAGAACTGGAAAACACACTCTAAAAGAGTAGGGTTCCAATTAGCTCGGGGTTTATTTTATTAGTCTACATGTTTATGTAGCTAGTTGGTGCGGTTTCGGGGTAACAACACAAATCAAATAACTCTGTGAACGTTAGGTCAAGACAGCCAAATGATATTATTGCTGCAAGGAATTTCTGTCCGTACAACTTAGCAAAAGCCTGCTTTTTAATGTCATGAGAGCATACTTCAAGACAAGTAGTAGATAGGACTGATATAAAGTAGATGTTCATCCACCTAGCACTTCTTCCATTAACAAGAAAATAATTATATACCCTCTCGCTTCTAAGTAGCACCATGTACTTTGTGCTAGCTTTACTCCTGGGTGTTGCTGCTGGTCAAACCCAACAATCAACTTGCCCTAGACAGGATATTCATGCTATATCTCAGCTGTCAGGATGTTTTGACAGTGAGAACCATATCTTTCTAATGATTATAAAGAGAACCTTGCTAATGGTGGACACTAGAATGTAAGGACGACAATGACTGCTCATCGCGCTCTATATGTGATCCCAAACTTGAACAATGTATTGTAACCAAATGCAATAATGGTAAGAGAAGTCCCGTCCCTCTTAACTTTATTGAATTTTGATTCCAATATCCTCTACAAACAAGATGAGAGTTGTTGTACCGGCTACAAATGTAAGGGAAATTTTTGCACTCTACCGCAGGAGGACTGCTTAAATAGTATGTACCCATTCTATAAAGAGTGAACCACTGGCAGCCCTAGTTAACAGTTTATCAAGCCTGCACGAAGCAAGAAGACTGCGCCCAAGGATGTAGGTGCGATACACTCAAAGGAAAGTGCATTCGGAAGAAATGTAAAGATGGTGAGTACTGTCCTGCTGTTAAGATAACTTATCTTGAGACTAATATGCATGAAGATGATGACTGCCGTGGTGGTTATACCTGCAGAGACACACAATGTGTTGCGTGTCAGGGTAGATGTGATAAGGGTAAGGAATTCTCTACCTACTGCAAACTCTGGATAGCACTGACAATAATGTAGTACTTTGCGCTGATGGCTGTCCTTTGAATTGCGGCTGCAATAAACCATCAAAAACATGCTTTCGTCTGCAGGGGGATGTGGCATGATAGTTGATACTCTCGGACATTATATCTTGTGTTCATTTGCAATTTACAATTATGGATGCCATCCCCTGAGTTCTCTGGGCCAGCGATATTTCCTCGCCAGAATTGCCTCTACACACCACTGTCTCTACCATCAAGCACCATTCCAATGCTTCTCGGTTGATATTTTCGGTTCAATCATCCATACAGTAGTTTTATAATAGATTGGAAATAATCTCTCTTCTGCTCTCCCATATCCAAATCTTCCCATAAATTCTAAATAAACAATATGATGTTAAATCTACCCACGCAGCGCCTTCCCTAGCTCTTCAATACTCTTCTTGTTGAAATGCTTTCCCGCGTCTAGAATCTCATCTAGATGGCTGAAAGTATGCGGTACCCCAGGAGCCCGTATTATTTCAACCGGCACGCCCGCAGCCTTCAACTTCTCACCATACAGCTCTCCCTCGTCACGCAGTGGATCCATCTCAGCAGTCCAGACAAGAGCGGGTGCAAGGTTGGAGAAGTTTGGAGCAAAGATGGGTGATATTTTCCAATCCTAATGATAAATAATCCGGTTAGTGGTGTAAGCTACTTGTTTATAGGGGGAAATAATTCTTACATCTGCTGATCTCTCAGGGCGTGGGTTTCCGAGCCAATGTCGGTGGAAGAAAACCATACGCTCAGCAGGTAGGGCAGTGGTATGTTCCATCTCCCTGTATGACTCGTATGGAGTATTCTCGGCATCAAAGGTGCCGTCTGGCTTGAATGAGCTGTGCATATCCGTCACTGGTACAGTGAGCAGTTGGAAACTGAGAGGGATTCCTGCATCTCTGCAGAAATGAGCTACAACAGCACTGAGATGTCCTCCTGCGGAAGCACCGCCGACAGCAATGCGGGATACGTCCAAGTTGAACTCTTCAGCTTTCGATCGAACCTGTAGAGCTGTTAGATCCAGATTACCAGTCAGGATGTTGGCTGTAGATAAAAATTCAACTCACCCAGTTAAAAGCGGCCCAGCAGTCCTCAATAGCAGTGGGATATCTATACTCAGGGGCAAGTCGATAGTCCACATCAAAAGCCACAACATCACCTTCTAGGTCATGCACAAGTCGCTTGCAAAAGTCATGGTCCGGTCGAAGACCACCAAAGACCCATCCACCACCGTGGAAATTAACGTACGAACCACGCTTCTTAGGTTTACCATCTGGACCATTGACTGCAGCAGGCTGGAAGACTCGTATCGTGATCTCACCCCCTTTTACAGGACACTTGTAGTCCTTGATACTATGGACATCAGGACCGATAGCACGACCGTAAGAGATCAAGTACTTTTCTGGGTTTGCGCGAAAGTTCTCAATCGGGACCTGATGGTTGTGATACCGTCCGACATTGTTGCGGTTGTAATGTTCGACGTATACGGGATCAAACCTGGAGAGAAGGTTGTCTGGAATGCTATTGAGCAAAGGCTGATGGAGAACCACTGGCTTCAAATCGTGAAGTTCTGGATCACCAAGTCGCTATTTTAAATACGCCAAACCCGGTCAGTAATGTTGATGCTGATATACGCAGGGTAGATAGAATATGCACGATCTATCTCCTCACCTGATTATTCGATGCCATATTGAATATGTATATAGTTAGATTAGGTATTGACCATTAACTTGTCTATAAGTTTACATGAATAGAAAACCAAGCAGAACAGAATGGGGAATGAGTAGTAAATATGAATGCGAACACCATCGATCCCCCACCCTTCATGCCCTCTGCTGTCGTATCATCACTTCATCGGCTGCCACTTGAGAATGTAACGAAGAACAGAAAAGGGGCGGGGGAGAGTCAAAGAGGGGCGCGTCTCCATCGGCTTTTGTCCCACCCCCGCCTTTTGCTCGGCTTCTTGACGGTTCTTTGGCGGTCTTTTTCCCGGGAATCCGCATGGCTTTTATGCCGGCGATGATTCATTCAGATTTCTGCCCTATCAACTCTCAACGACAGGGAAGTGGTCTACCAGGATGGCGGAGTCGCGCCGCCTCGAAAGTCGGAGAATACCCTCGTTCACTATAAGAGTAGTTGGGCGTGCAAGAGTAGTTGGGTGAAGAGTGGTTAGTTAGTATGCTAGACTGGTCCGCCTAGATCGGCCTACACTTCTATCGCCTCAAAGTCCCACATCCTCGTACGCGGTGACGATGGCGATGGAGTTTGCTTCGGCTACTTATCCGTGTAGACTGATTCAACGGTTCTTGAGCTGAGCCTTTCGGCGAGGATTTTCTAGACTCTTGATGCTTGCATCCGTTTATACAATTGTTATTGATGGGCAGCAGAGTAGAATCCAACTCGCATACTCGAGCGACATTACAGACATGATTTCCCGTAGCCGAAAACATCACAAGAGACTCTTCCATCGTAGGCGGGTCGGCGAGCCACAAAAGCGATGGAGACATTTTCATGTCCATCCCACGCTTTCTCCAGCGCTGAGCGGCGAGGTGGATCGCTCGATTCTTTGTGGGCCATTTATGTCCACCAGACAAGCCGATACAAATTGCTGGTCATAAGATGGAGATGGAGATGAGGATGAGGACGGGGGTGGGGATGAAGAGTGACTGCCTCGATGTAGATGACATTACCTTCTGCCAGAATGTTATCGGCCTGGGATAATAATTCTCTTCACACCTGTACAAGTTGCTTCACCTGGCTACTCAAACATATCTCGCCTACGCTATGTGAATCTCTACAGTCCCATTTTCGCTCAAGCCGGATGCATTTCCTGCTGGAAGCCTCCATCAAGACCCAATAGGAAAGACTAGATACCATGATGAGTTGAAAGTGCCCTTTCCAAGACAAATAACACCATTACTACCTCTAAATCTAGCTGCACACTGCCCGACTTACAACCATGCCCCTGACCATTCTAGAACTGCGACGACTTCTACTCCAGCCCCCCAGCCACTCTCTATCCTAGTATCGGCAATCTATCCTCCTCTCTCCTTTCCGCGCCGCCCGGATTCTACGGCTTATTTCGGAACCAGCTCGGCGGCCCAATGACAGTAGTTCGGAGATAGTCCCATGTCTGACCTGACATGAGGTATCGCTGAGACTTACGAGAGGAGGAATAAACAAGAGGGGAAAAGAAATTTGATGGAGGGTATAATATCGGGTTAGCATCGAAGGTTCCGAACTTGAGGTAGCTGTAGGCTGATTTAGAGGAGAATTGTTCTCAATGTCCCTCACCCAATAGAAGGTGCTGCAATTCAAATTTGACAACAATAGTTATCGATAACTACCCATGTGTAGTTATGGCTGGCCTGAGAAAAGTGATGTCCGTGCTATCTTGATAGAAATCACACCATATCTGATGCCAATCAGACCACCTGGTGCGCGATATTACGAGTAAAAAGAAAAGACTAGCTACATTTAATACGAGAGAAAATGTAGTGAGTCAGAATAGGGCACTTCGGGTGCGGATATGAGATAGCTCTATGAATGGCATACGGCGGTGATGAAAGAGAGAGAAAGGTTAAAAGGTATAAGTGAGGTTTGATAGATATTTAGGATATAGGTTAAGATAGATATACACTGACACCAAACACAGGAGTGAGTGATTAATAACAGGCGAGTTATGAAGATGGGGTGGGAATAATGTATATACTCATGTATGCATATGTATTGTTATTTTCTCTTGTCTTTGGGAGAAGCAACCACCATATAGGTAAATTCTCTCCTATCCTGTTCATAGGCATGCACAAGCATGTTGTTTTTTTTCTGCTTTTTTTCTTTTAATAAATATTAGTTATTATTCAGTTCGCTTGAACATTTTGTTCTCATTTAGTCCAGTGCGCCCGGAGACAGGAGCTCGGGCGACACAGTGTCGTAGGACGAATTGATTCCCCAAAGGTAGCGAACAGCTTCCTTGCTACAACAGGCTCGCTTCAGGCTTCCCTGGTTCATGGGAAGAGAAAGAGGCATGGGAAGCTTGGTGGTGCCTAATGGACACCGGGAAAGAGATTGGGGGGCTTTGGGTGTAGGTCTCGGCATCATGAACGAGTCTGCAACCTGATTGTCGCTAAGAACAATGTCCGTGCTATCATCCTCGTTCCTTCGAGCGTTGACGCTCATTAAGTCTCGAACTTGCTCTTGAAGTTGGAGTTGATATTGAACTGAAAGGTCGTCAGAAACTGGGCGGCTGCGTTTGCGACACAGTCGTTGTTCACCCTGTGACTGTTCGCGATGAACTGCTCCGGATAATTCACAGAGGCCTCGGGCAGCTGCTTGGGTTGAGGCTGAGAACTCAACAGGGGTTCCCAGGGAAAAGTTAGACAGATCTGGAACACTGCTCCCACTACCAGAGAATGGTTCGGGAGAGGCACAGATCTCGGGGCAGCTGTTCTCGTCAATTGGAGTCGCGATCACGAGATTCTTCCTGCCTTCCTTCAAGCAGTTTGTGGGCTGCAAGTTTGCACCGCGCCGCGCCGCCCGCAAAGCCAGACGGCTTTGAGCAGGCGCGCAAGTCCCGGACGCAATGGAAGAGATGGAAGAAGAGCGGGATGATCGAGTTGACCGTAAGGAAGAAGACGAAGAAGAAGAGGAGAGGGAGGGAACATCGGATAGAATAGATTCGGGCGAAGAAGTTGACGACGCTGAACGAGCGAGTGAAGAGCGGCGACCAAAAGTCGAATTCAACTCGAGGGATGGCTGTTTGCTAATATACATGGGGTTTGGTCGCGGGTCCAAAGTAGAGCGTTTGATATTCTGCGTTTGGGATAGAGCTGAGGAGATGGATGGTCTGCGTGACGCTGCAAAAGCGCAAACACCCACTGCAGGGGTGTCGACGGTATTTGCATTTGGCTGTGGGGTCATCTGAGGAGTGGGGAGCAAACCAAGTTTAGGTAGGGATGGTAATGTCACATTCGCATAGTCGGCCCTTGGATTGGATTCGACTTGACGACCAACGTTGCTGGAAGGGGAGACTTGTTCATTTCCGGGTGACATGGGTGATGGACTGTCGTAGATTGCACTGCTTCGTGGAGAAGGAGATCCGGAAGACGAAGACAGATTTGGGGAAACAGCTGACCAAAAACACTTTGCCTCTGGCTCCTGGGCATCCAAGTCGGGAGTGAGCATTGGGACAACAGTTCGCCATGAGAGGCCATCCCCGCTGGTAGGTCCATTGGGAGATGGTGTGTACTTCAGGACGATTTCCGTCCATCGCTGATAGACGGCTTCTGAAATATGAAGTTTCCAGTCAACGGCTTGGAGGAAGACCAACTCGTTCTGGTTGATCTCCATTGTGTTAAGGCCGGAAATCTTGCTCCAAGCTCGCGCTGAGTAGTTGCGGTCTTGGAGATATTTAGAAGCAAGAATCAGAGCAGATAGGAACATGCGTCGGCCACACTGCATAGCTCGAGCGCAAGGTTGTGATCGAGGTTGCTCCATCGTGAAGTCGAACTTTGGTACATGAGGTTTTACCAGGATGAGGTAATATAGAGCCACCTGTAGGGTTGAATAGCTAGTTCGGGATCTTCTCAAAGTTTCCTGAATAAAAGTCCTCAGGGGCAAGACCCCTTTGCCACCTAGTGAGCTATCGCTCCGGGGCGCAATAACAGAAAGAGGCCATATAGTCTCAACGATTTGTGAAGCCGAATCTGCACGATGAAGCCAAAGGAAAAACAAAGGCGGGTAGAGTTAGAGCTGCAAGCCAAATAGTATATTGCTGACATAAGGATAAAGCTTACCAACAAGCCTGTCGACAAAGCTAACTTTGCGATCATTCTGGCTCACTAGAGAAGGTGGAGGTCGTGGACAGGTACCATTCGCGGTACGCTGAGTTCGTCGCGGATGCTGACGAAGTTCAGGTGCAACAGCTTTCGCTGCAGCTTTATATGCGCAACTTCCTTGCCCGAGTTCTTTGCCTCCGGGTGCAAGCAAAGAAGGGATGCGGCAGGGCTCACGTGACGCCCCACTTTCCCAAGCTGAGCCAATGGACGAGGCTGAAGATACAGAGTCCAAGGAGAAGACTGATGAAGCGGACGAGTAAGCCGAGGAAGCGACAGAAGTCGCATAATGGTTAGGTAAAGGCTGGGCAGCCCTTGAGAAACCTGGGGTTTCAGTATTGAAACCCAAGACGTCAACACCCGACATATCCGAAATCTATATCACTGCGAAACTTTGAAATCAAAGCGTGAAGTGCGAAGATTTGAGGTGAATATGGAGGGCAATCGACGATATTGTTTATAAGCGGGTAGGGATTAGACCGATAGGATAAGACCGTTTTCGAGTAGCGAGGTAGACAGCTCCGTCTTTGAGGAGATACAAAGGTGACGGGTAAAACCTTTCTAGACCTGAATTGCAGCCAGTGTTACGGCGGTGACGTGCGAGCTGATAGGTCGAGAAGTATCGTTTGGTTAAGGTATTATTATGAAGGTGGGAGGGAGGAGGAGGAGGAGGAAGGAGGGTGGTGGTATGATGGTGGCTATGGGGTGAGTAGGTATGGAGCCGATCACGACAGCTCAAAGAGTTCCAACGTGTAAGGATGCGGAAGGGGAAGAGGGTAGGTGAGGGAAGTAGGGCGATGAAGATCGAATATAAAAAAAGGCCGACCGGGAGGTTCAAGTTATATGCAGGTACCAAGGCGAAGCTGTCACGTATCGGGGAATGTGGCGTGCCACCAGATTCGGGATCGACAAGGTGACTCTTCCGAGGCAACAGGAACTCAAACAGAGCCGGACATTTTTAGATTCGAATGCGGGTATACAGCGTTGGAACTCTTTGGCAGGGTGATCGGGTGGCTGGTAGATAGCAAATAGTACATCGTTACCGGGACTGAGGCGAAGGAGGCCGGGCAGGTGGTCTGACTACGCCAGGCAACACCAGCTCAAGCGTACGCGCTTAAAGCAGGCGGCTGACGGGAGAAGACCGTGTCTGGAGATGGCGCAGCAAACGCGGAGAAGGCCGAAGTAAAAGGAGGATAACTATGACTGTTGAACTATGACTGTCGGTGAACAGGCTATCTCCGCGTCATAAGGAGAAAGGCCAAGAAGGAGAGGAGAGGAGAGTGGTGTGAGGATAAGAGTCAGGGAGGAGAAGGGGCGAAGAAGAGGACTCTTATTCAAGAGGAGAGGAAGAGAGAGAGAGGAGAGATAGGAGAGACTAAGAGAGGAGAGAGTGAGTAAGAGGAAGAGTCTTCATTTTGAGGCGAAACGGAAAATGAGTGGTTTTAGGAAAACGTGAGGTTGGGCATTAGAAAGAGGGAGCGTGATGACTGTTTCGGGCACAGTGGCGAGGTGGCAATAGTTCCGGGAAGGGCGGTGGAGCGAGCAGAGGAGTCATCACCACCACAACAACAACGACAGCAAGACAACAGCAATACGTACCTATAAGATAATAATCTCCACCAGCACTACCTTCAAAAAAAAAAAGGAAAAAAAAGAGGAAAAAGAGTCAAAGGAAGGTTGTTTGTTGATGAGAAAGGAAAAAGGATTTTGAAGGAATGTATGTAGTAAATATGAGAGCAAGAAGCCAAGGACACTTAAGAGAAGAAGCACTACTAGGAATTAAAAAAGCAAAGAAGAGTGTCTAAACAAAGATTAGTTAGTTTGATGATAGTTCTTGACAGTCTGTGACAGGACAGGAAGAAGAATAAGATGGTGATATATGAAGTCAAGAAGCACCAGGCTCCTGCGACAGCAAACAGCAGGCACCACCAGGGGATGAAGCTGAAGGGTTTCTCGTTTAATTTCCCTTCAGCTCTTATTGGACTGCTTTCTTCAAGGCTGCCATCGCGCGGGAGGGAAGAGAGGTCCAAGCCATGATGAAACGGGTAATAGTAATAATAATAGCAATAGGCAGAAGTGGTCTTTTTTTTTGTTTATGCAGACGGGGGAGATGGTCGGACACGAGGAGATGGAGAACGCAGGAAGAAATATTAATAGTCATCGACTTGTGACATACCTTTTGGTCAGAGGGAAGCAGCTAGAAAGAACAAGACGATAGTTGAAGAGAAATCCTGGTTCATGGATAGGCTTCAGACCAGATTGTTATTCTATGAAAAAAAAAGGCGAGAAGCAAAAAGCAGGACGAGCAGAGGAAACTGGAACAGAAACAAATATAGAGATTAAACTATGGTATGATTTACTGAAGAAAAGGAAAAGGGCATAAACCGGGAGTGGAGAGTTTTGATGAGAAGTAGAAGAGGAGAGGGAAGAGAGGAGAGAGATGAAGATGGAGATTTGAAGACGGGGAGACGACGAGGTTAAGGAAAAGTTTTCGTCCACACACTCTCTCTTTTTTTTTGCTGGCTGTGGTGATGCAGACTTATCAAATGAGGTGCAGTTGGGCGATGTCCCGGCAAGAGGCCATTGGCCAGCACAGTCTAAATACGATCCAACACCGCCCGACCTCCAGCACTGCTCAGTCAAAAAGTAAATGGAGTTTTCTCATGATTTTCTACTGCCTAACAAATTCTAATATCTTTCAACTCTGTAAAATATTCCCCTTTGCTATTTCCCCTTGAACCCCTTCGTCTCAACCCCAAAACGGCATTTTTTTCTTCTCCTTTTCTTTTGGAATAAATCACGTGCCGGCCACCTCAACGACCCCACCAAACCCCCTCGTCTTACTAAGCGCCCCCAGCCTTTCACCATCCACATATTACTGTACATACTTATGAGAGTGTTATAGGGAGATCTGTCTACAGGCGTACAGAGGAGAGGCGGTGCTCAACAGTTATGGAAGGTTGATAGAACCGTAACCAGGCCCTCATGATACTCTCTGCAATCCCATGGAACTTTTGTGGTGCATGCTTGTGGTGGTTCAGTTCTTTGGACGCCCTTTGCAACCTGCCAAGAGAAGGGTTGGTGTCTGTCCCCCTTGGTCCAAACCGAGAAAAACAAGGGGCGCGCCATCATGACTCACACACGTCTTCGCGTTGCCTGCCCTAATAATGGATACCATGAATGTGATAATAGTAGCAATAATAAGATCTCTCCGAATTCGGGCTTTGCCTGATATATCATCCATGGTAGCTATTTAATTTTATTGAGGTCAGCCGACACTCAAGGCCAGCGTCATAATACCGCCGACATGGTTTTGACATCGTCGTCTTGCGGCTCGAGGCGCATCAAGAACTTCATATCAGGCCAGATATATCGTGCCACCCTTACTAACACCCTCCTCCTCCAGCCGCAACCCCTCCTAGAGCCCCCGTCCTCTTCATCATCTTCATACTTCCGTCATCAAACATTGCTGCCGGCGGCGGCAGAAGACTCTCCAGAGCTAGAAGCACAAAGTTAGCAAGATGTATAAAAAAGGACACCTATGAACTACCAGTAAGAGTCCAGCTGCATGGAGCCTAACTTACCCTCCCTCCTCGCCTGCCTGGTCTCGCAAGTATCATGCCACACTCTCAATGCCCACAAGGCAACCAGCGCATCTCTAATTTCCCTTGTCAAGGGCACCGTAACAACCAGCTTGCACGGAGCCCTGCCTTCCTCAACCGCCACCTGTTGACCATGATCATCTGTCCACTTGTGCCGGCCGTTGCCCTTCCAACTCGGCTTGATGTGCCATAAAGGCTGACCGCCACCCTCGTCAAGCAGTGGATCGCTCTTCGCGTCTCTCTTCGCACTCAGCAATGCCTTGAACTCCGTCTTGCGGAGCCGCGATTGAGTTACCTCGAAGCTAATATTACCAATCATCCTGTTGCCTGGCATCGCTGTGAGGTAATACGCAGGTAAATCTGTCCTGTACCGCGCGTTCACAGGATGAACAAGGTAGAAACATTGCTGTTTCGGTACGTCATCCTCTACTCGTTCGAATATCACCGATGACTCCTTTGTGGAGGTGGTGGTTATGTCCTTGCTCAGCTGGTAGAGTTTTTTCTGCGCCGTCGCATCGCTAGGCAGTAGCAGTATAGATCTCCCCGAGGAGTCCAGCACAAACGTGGCTGGATCTAGTAGCTCGTCGGCACCCACGTCAACCGCCTCCTTGGATGCAGGGTCATTGTGAAATTCAGCGTCCAATTTCATGCTGCTTCGTAATCGTAAAATATTAATAATGGATCTGATATGTCACATTCCAAACAGAACGAGTCATCACCAAGCCCGAAAGACCAAATCAAGGCAGCAACGTCACGCATTCATAAAAACATGATTACCATTCCTGGGGAATGGAATAAGTAAGTTAAGCCGCAGCTCTTCTGAAGAGGAACAACTAAGCGCGCTATTTTTGGTCGTTATTTTCATCTCTCTGCTGCGCCTTGGTATGACGAAATTAGGTGCGTTGTGTGGCTTGCCGAGGCGATGATCTTGTCGCGACACGCCAGGCATCACCGACTCTTGGAGTTTCCATCATGATTTATGCGCTCCGTATGCCCACAAACAGATATGCATAGAAAAATCCTTTCTCAACTTTGAGACGAAGCCATGTCCAGCGGAGACTCAGCCTGGTTGGTGACAAGGCCGTAATCAGTTGCGCCAAGATATTTACAAGAAAGAAGTTCGAATCTGCCTAAAACTACCGACGCTTCAGCAAGAGTCACCTGAGCAAAAGACTCCATAGCAAGGCAATTCATCGGGCTCACCTCAGTTCTCGGCAATGAATTATTTGATCTTATCAGCAGTTATTCTCATTATTACCGAGAACTAGCGAGAACTAGCGAGAAATGGCGACTCGGCGCCGGAGATGACAGGAAGAGATAAAAAAGATCATACGATCTTATCTGATCATCTAATCTGATACCTGCCCAATGACCTCACCATTAACAGTGGGGCACGTGCCTCGATCTAATCTAACGGCGCTGTCAAACTACCAAACAATAAGATAAGATGGAGATTATATCCATATATATATCAATGGAGCAGGGAATTATTGTAACTATTCCTCTATGTTTCTCACTCTTTGATTGCTGCTACACAAGACTGTGAGTGCTACAGGGTGTCGCCTGCCTTTTTGCTTCCAGGTGACAATCTCCACCCAGCCACTGCGACCTAGCACAGTTAGTTCCATGTATCCTCTTACAAAGGGAATCTCTCCTCCTTTCTCCACCCCAAGAGAGCCCAGTACCTCTCTCTTCCTCTTTTTTTACTCGTAATTTTTTTTTTTGGATAAACGAAAGCAAAGATGAAGAACGCCGTAGCTTCGCTGCTATTGTTTACCTCCCTGGCTGTTACGACGCCCATATATCCCTTCTCTAACATCGGCTCTGGAATCGACACAAGCCTTGACCTCGATCCAGTCGAGTATCAGTACAAGCACGAAAAACCTCAATTCGGCCAGAAGCCATTCACCTTCGATATCAATGGAGATGATGAAGATAAAGACTCCAACCTCCAATCTACAGAATCACCACCCGTCCTAGAAGGACAAATTAAAAATGAAGACAATTCCGAGTCAGAAGCCAAATTCAACCTCCCAAGCTGGTCAACTACACACCTCCTCGCACGTCGTCTGCTCGCCTTATCAACCACGGGCGTCTTATCGACCGTCTACCCAGGAGGTTCTAACCCGTCTTCCCTCGCTGGTGTTCCTGTCGGATTACCAGATTACTTCACGGACTGTGCGAACAATGACGAGAATGAAGAAGTGGCAAAGTTGTTGGGAGCTGGGAACCCGCTTATCCTGGCGTTAAATCTCGGTACTACCTTTAGAAATACCAAAGCTGGTTCTAAGATTTCGCTCTCGGTCGACTGGTGGGCTCGTTCGAATGGACTTGGCGAAGGGGATGGTGACGAGCTTGATTATGCAACTGCTAACATGCCACGGCTTGCGTTGATGGGTTCTTTGGAGAAGCTACCTATGGATGAGATGTCAGAGGCGACACGCGAGGCGGTTGAGAAGTGTTTCTTAGCTGCACATCCTGATGCGAAGTATTGGTTACCGGGACATGCTGGTGCTGCGCACAGTGGATATTGGGCACGGCTGGTGGTAGATAAAGCCCTCTGGGTAGGAGGGTTTGGTGATAGGGCTAGGATTGGGTGGTTGGATATGCCTGTTTGGAGATCAGTTAAGAAGTCTGGCGAGGCAGGCGAGGAGGGCTGGGGCGATGTTAGGCTGCCGGGTGAGAAGGAGTAGGCTTTATTATTGGTAGTAACAGGGGTGATACAGACATATGGCCATGACAAGCCAACCTTCATACTCTACTGTCATTAGTATATCAGTTTCTCTAGGTCAAACAAAGGTAGCATCTTGACTCAGTGGAATGTACTTCGTGCCTGACCCTAATTGCGTGCCTTGGTTCAGGAAAAAGACAACAGGAAATGAATCAATATTAATCAGACATCAGCCAAGGACATTTAATCCCATAGCCAAAAATCAGGCCAAACTCCAGAACATAATTCAAAAGCAAGTTGAAATGACAGAACATGGTATGTTACCTTCATTTTCGACCTTGGTAAACATGATTGCAACGTGCACCAAACTGCTGACCCCAAACCCCCATCAACAGTTCTCTAGCTTCAGTGGTGATATCAACCCATGGTTTCTGTTCGGCTGCGGTACCGTTCTTGATAACCTTGATTGCGCGTTCCTGGGTATATTCCTTCTCATGCTTCTCGAATGTCGTGATATCTATACGACACCCAGCCCACGGCCCACGGTGGATAGGCTTTCCGCTCCTATTCTCGAACTCAACCGGATACTCGGACGACCAACAGATTCTCGACAAAATGACGTCTCCAAAATTAATTTGACGAACCCCACAGCCAGGGGCACGACATGATCCGAGAAAGAAACCCGACGATAACACATATTCTCGCGTAGAAAAATTCCGCAGTACCCATACCTGGTCATCTGGATAATAATCCTCCGTGAGGGGGTAAAGGAGACGGATGAAATCTTTGATTATGAGTACAGGAAGTTGGTAGAATTCCTGATCAAACGCCTGGGATAACAAGATGCCATTTCCAAGAACAGGGTAGAAGCCCGAAGTAGGTACTGGTTTGCAGAATACGTTGGCATATTCATATAAGCTGATATGCTCTTCCTTCTTCGCATTCGGGTCAAAGAAGTCGTCTAGCGCTTCGTCTTGGCCGATAACGGGAGGGTAGTCTCCATCACCCGCCTGGCTGCCGATGCATATCACATTCTCGCCTGCCCATGCGCCTAGGTCTGCGGCGATGGTGTTGAGTAAGTGCGAGGCTCCGGCACTAAGTAATCGTCGACATGTGAGGGAAAAATGCACGACTTCTTTCGCGTCCAATTCATCGAGTATTCGAGTAAGGACCTTTCTAGGAAGGGTGGGGAGTGTCGGTAGAGGAACTGGTTCTTCAGTGCCAGCTGGGGAGTTGGCTCTATGTATTTTAGTACTTGGCTCAGACTCGACATCGATGCCCGAGTCTCCAGGGCTTCGCTTTCGTTTGGTGCCTCTTTGTTCGATCCATAAGTGCTGCTCTGTATCTTCCACCAACTGCGCGTCTTCATCCATAATGGAAATGTTATCAACCTGGGCGGAAAGAGAATCGAACGATATTTCCCTCGGGAGTGATCCACTCGTTTTCTGGAGGATACTAGGGCTATATTAGGGGGTGTTATCAGCTTAAAGATCAAAGGTAAGGGTGGCGTCTCGTATATGTATGCATGACCTTACAGCTCAGGTAGAACTGGCGTCGCAAACTGCAAGGTGAACTCCTGTGACGAGCCATCAAAGAGTATCGATCGAAGTTCTCGTTTCCCAACAAGCTTCTCGTTTGAACTGAGAGCCACCAACTGCCATAGCTGTCGAGGTAATGACGCCCTCTTGAATTTTATCCTAATCTTGGGAGGCATCTTCGACAGCTTTGTTGCTTTAAAAAGCGCGTGGCATATAAGTTTAAGTATTATGTTATGGTCAAAGGGAAGAAAAAAAAAGGTATCAGCTAAGAAAAACACAATATCCTTCCTGATCGGGGGATATAGCGCGCAGTTAAAATGAGAGCCTGACAAAAATTTCTCAGGTTTTTATTCCTCTAAATTCACAATCACGCTAGTAGAGGATCAAACAGGCTGATATCAGAGGTATAAGACAAAAAGGTATTTAGATGCAGTTTCCTGAAGATGATTGCATTGCCTCCAGATCTAGATGGGAACAGCCGAACACAAGTCGATTGTTTGCCCTAAAAAGCTATGCAAAGTAGACAGCATGTATCAACACCGTCAGGAAGCATGCCGTTTACTTTAGATCGTTGCAAAGACTCGATGTATCAAACCTCCAAGGTATATCCCGTCTTCACTTTGTTCTCCATACCCAGCATGAGTCAAAGAGAATAATTCTACTGCCTTCCCTCCGTCAGAAAGCTCGTTTCTGAAAAAAAGCCCCATCAGTTTAGTTAAACTGCCCAAAGCGAGGTATTAAACAAGACAGGGTAGCTTACCTTACGAGTTTCCCGAATAGCAGATCTTGAAGTTGAATGTTGCTGAGGTAGGTTCCGTTTTTAGGCTTGTCTTTCATGATGCCCATATTACCGGGGGTTAGTGAGAAATAGAACGGCTTGGTTTTGATATCGTCTTGAGAAAGATACACAGATATCTCTTTGTCATAGCCATAGTACTTTGCGTTCCCTTTCAAGTACTTTATCCATTCGTCATGTGGCAACTATGTCAATTTCCATTTGAGTTAGCCAGGAGTAAATGATACCAGTGTTAGAGCTGATGGGCATTACCATTCGAAGAGTAACTTGGAGATCGGGTATACCGATGCCTGGCATTTCATCCCCGCCTTGTTTAACGATGTAATTTGTGTATGTGTTGAGCCCGCCTGGAAGTTTGCATTCACGGATGATAGTCGACTCTTGTCCGGAAACAAGCACCTTCTGCTCCAAGAACAAGACAAGCCCATTTTTGTTCTTACAGCTGTTTGGGATGGAAACTTGCCGTTCAATGTATGTCGTTGTCCGATCGTCATCCTGCTTAACAACAACTTTATCTAACGCGGTGGAAGAGTTAGCATGGCCAACTTGTCTCGATTGTATTGGAAGGGTAATAGCTATGGAAATGTACCTGAACAAAATAATTTTCGAAATTTAAGCCCTTCAGCAGCCAGCTCGTTGTCTTCTCAGCAGTCGCCTGACAAGATCGTCATTGGGTCCAGACCAGTATGTTCTTGTATTGCATCTTCGAGAGATCCTTTGCTTTTATGATCTTCAACTCTGACGCTTCTGACGGCTCGTACGATCCTTCGTTTTCGCTTCACTGTTGGGGCCTTTTCCACCTTTGTAGCAAACCGTCTGCTTCCAAGAATTTCATCCCCGACCTCGTCGACCTCAGCGACGTATGTCTCAGGAGGCTTAGGGCTCATGGTAGATATGCGGTATGTTTTGGAATGAGTTTCAGTCAACTTTGTGTTGTAGTGATGTGGTGCGAGGAAGAAAAAAAGAGCATGCCACTGGTTATTGAGGTGGGCAGTAGAGTGAATCTTGCCGAGAGGCCATTATTATCGGCCTTGCTACCAGGTGTCCGGGAAACTGGCAATCTCACAATCCCACATTGTGAATAAGTGGTATGTAGAGACAAATCCTAAAGGATGTCAATGAGATAAAGACCAATGGGTGATCCCTTGTCTCATGGGCAGTTTGCATGTTGCTATTGCCATAATGGCAGCGGCAATGACGGTCCTATACGGCCCAGGCCAGTATTGTTTCAACTTCAGTGTCAACTTAGCCCGACACTGCAATGGGCTTGTTCTCCTTCAGCACTTTGCTTATACCAGCAGAAGCGCGACCCATTTCCCCGCCATCTCTTCTGGCAGAGTCAACCCCCCGCACGACAGATGCATAAAAGAGCTGGCTGAATACTTTCAGCCGGTCTTCTCTGGACTCATACATATCTCCATCCTCGTTCTTGACCTGACCGAACAAATCAAGGTAGGCAAACGCAGTCGAGCTATGAGGTAGAATATGGTGAGACGTGTGGCGTAGAGGGAAAATGTTTGCAAAATCAGCCATGGCTTGCTCGTCTTCACTGTTTTCAGCCTCTGCGGGAAGCCCAATTCCAGCGCGTAAAAATTCGCCAAACACCTGCAGAATCCTCACCATTGGCTTTCCTTCGCTTCCCGCTTTCCCAAACGAAGCTCGATTTGAAGACCATTTCGTTGACTCTTCTGTATGCCATCCTAATAGCGAGAGAAAGCAATTCAAAGTTTTGACCCAGCCGCCCGCGCAGGAGACTACTTCTTGCCCGGCGACGGAGAGCAACCACGAGAGCAATTCGACAGAGGATAACCGGATATCAGCCGCCAAATGGGTCATACCAGCGCGAACATAGGGTAAAAAGGGTGAGACATGGCCCTCCATATCTTCCGCCGGCAAAGTCTTCAGGAATTTAAGCAACTGGTTCCGGACCCCATTGTTGCCGTCAAGAATCAGCGAGAAAAGCGATGGCAGGATTACACTAAGCGGTCTTGGAAGGGGAGAGTTCACGGGCCGCGAGGCAATGGCAGTCGTTAAATAGGCGAGTGATTCTTTCCTCTGCGAATCAGATTTCGAGGCTAAAAGCGATAGCGAGTGGGTGAATTGGGACGAGGAAGAGGGCGCGGCCGTGGAGAGGGATTGTTGGTTTACAACAATTGCTAGAGAGAGTTTAGCAGAAATCCAAGCTACGGAGGCATCCAGAGATGCTTACCCTTAGCCTTGAAGCTGGTATCTGTGAAATTGGAAGGCTTTACTTTGTCCTTTCCGACCTTGAGCTTCGTTTTCTATATGTCCGTTAGCTTGATAGAACGGCATCCTTTGCAAGTGGAATGCCTGCAACGCACCTTGAAATCCTTCTTCTTCTCATTCTTCTTCTTCTGGCTGGAACCCATGGTGGAATAAATTTCTCAAGCTCTGAAATACTCTCAGATATACCACCAAGCAAAGGTCCCAGAAGCGCACGTTGAACTATTTCTGCGTCGTCGGCACCCCGAAAATAAAATAAAATCCATGCCGAGAATGCTGCTTAATAAGCCCGCTAGCTTGTCTCATTGGCCGAGAGCTTCCACCTTCATCAGTAAACAATCGATGCGCATTCTTTGGATAACAGAGCAGAGCATATAGACTATTCTCAGAAGTCAAAGAGGTCATTCTTTTAATAAAACTATACTTCCGCAGCTGAATCTACAAACCCGATATTGAACGTCAGGACTTAGTTCCGGCCATTGAGTAAAGAATATGAATGTCAGCAGCTCTTCCCCCGCACCCTATACTTAATCGAAGCTCACTGACAGTCTTATAGACAGCGCAAATACCCCAGCATGTAGCCTCGCAGCTAGCCCATCTAACCTCTCGCCCCGGAATACAATCTACGCTCATACTATCCCGAAAGGATGGTTCGATAATACAAGCAACAGGCAAACTTGCCGCATCTTCCAATGACAACACAAGCGCGTCAACTTCTACCACAATACAACCCCTCCAGCCAAGTCCAAATCTCGATCAAGACAGCCAGTCCCAGTCAACAAATGAAAGCACAGATACTTTGATCCCGAGCGAACCCGCACCCTATAAACCGACCCAAGCAGAAACGCTAGCTTCCCATATATACAGCTTTGTCGCGTCTGCATCTGCGCTGAGCGCGTCTTTATCCGCCGAGTCTAATGCGGACAATACTGAATATGAGACTAGAGATGCGACGAGAAACGGTCTAGGTAACGGCACAGGGGATTCAAACCCAAACTCCAACAATGAAAACGAGAACGGGGTACCAGAGCGCGATGACGAGGACGAAGTCAAACTATTACGGCTCAGGACTAAAATCCATGAGATTATAATCATACCTGACAAGCGATTTTTACTATGTGTGGTGCACGACGTTTCTTCAGGGACGGGAGGGTCGAGCGGCCATTCAAGGTAGAATCAATCGAGCTAGCATCCCATCTTTTTGAGACACATTTGTCTATCTTCAAGTGCATGGTGTCAGATAGTTGGCACTTCTACATCCGTCATGTCTACTGCTTTGCATAAAAAAGCGACACACATCTTACTTTTAAATACTGATAATTGATACCCTGGAGAATGAATTATATTTTCAATCTTATAATACAGAGAGAAGCATGTGGTCCCACTGTCAGAATAATACTCCATTAACCAGCAGACCAGAAAGACTGCAGATTTCCACCCATTTAACTAACTCCTACGGATGGTGTTCACAGGAGGGTAAAATCATTTATTTACCTATCAATAAAACCGTTAGTTGAACTTGTATTTGCTCCAGATCATCACATCACTGAAAAGTCAAAGCACATAATTACCTCCGCCACCGCCTCCAAAAGCTTGGGAAACGGTATCTGAGGCCTTAGAAGCAGTGTCCTTCGCCGCCTGGGCTGCCTGTTGTGCCTTTTCCTTTGCAGCTTCGGTGGTAGACTTGGAGCCCTCCGAGAGCTTCTGGGCCGTGTTCTTTGAGTCTCCTGTATTTGACAGAGATATGTATATGTCAGTATTGTATCGCCACATATTTGAATAGATGTATGTAGATGGCACCTACCGGGCTGTTGGCTACCCTTTAGCTGCTCCTCAACTTTATCGGCCATGGTTGTTTGTGATTGAGATTTATACGATTATTCCTCTGACACGTACGAAGTAGTTATTTTGATTCTTCTTCTTCAAACTTGGGTGTTGCGTTCAAGAAAAGGCCAACCCCGCGCCTTGTTTAAATACTTCGCCATGAACAGGGATCGCTGATGTCATCCGGTTTTTTTGCCTTGCCACGGGGAAACCTAATGCAAAGCCTGGGAATCTCGAGTACGAGGTTGGCATATAGGAAGCTGGAGATATTTACGCAGACATCTTTCGTGGAAGTTGAGGTGGTAGCCGTAGGTATTTGCGGGTTTTATTCATCGTGTGCTCGACGGCCAAATCAAGTTTACTTTGCTGGTTCAAAGAATGTTGCTGCAAAAATTAACTATAATATAGTATTTCCATCTAGCTGTATGGATGCATCCCAAGCCATTGCTCTATTGCTATAACGCATTCACAAATCTATCATGGTTCGCGCCTCTCCCCGTGCCTTCCACCACCCTCCCCTTTAAAAACCAATTCATGTCTATAATCGAAAGCAGTATCTTCAGATACCCAAAGCCTTCCCATAGGCATCGTTATCGTAGCAAAGAATAGCTGGTCGTCCAATATGAACCCTATCGTGCTAGGCGGTAGCCCCTTTGCTGCCGACTCCTTGGCGACATTGACGGGTGTAAATTCGTATGGAGACGGAGCCAGTCCGTCTTGAGAGAAAACGTCCCCCCATGCCGCATCCAACGCTGTGTAGACAAATGATCAAGTACATCCAAAATATCCCATAACTCCAGTGTATATATCCCGCTGAAAACTCGAAATCAAGTTGCAAACAAGCCCCCCGGAAATCCATCTATCATGAATGTCGACTCCGTTCATGAGTATCTAATGCTTCGCGTATCTGCTCTTATGAATTGTCAGCGCAGGAAAAGCTCTCCCCGCCTGCACCGTCATGTAGCGATTTCCCAGAGACGTAAAGACCGAGGCCGCACTGTTGGCAAGAATGTTAGCTCGTCGAATGATTAACTATGATGGGTTCAAAGACGTACAATTGCAGCTCCCGACATTGTAATAAGCACGTTGATAACAAAGAGCACAAACTTCCTAGGAGACGAGAACCATTTCCCTTTGTTGATGAACAGCCAGAAAATACCGCTCAGTCCGTCTGGATTTAACAAGGTTAGCCACAAGCCCAATAACCCATTCGTTCCGAGTAATTTAGCATATACTTACAGGTAAACCAACTAGCAAAAAGCGCAGTCTGTGATAAATACACATTAGCCTCAACTCTACCGTAACAGCCTGGAGAAAAAGTACTCACAATCAAACTCAAGAGGTTGTTGAAGACTGGGATTGCCTCCGCGATAATCCAGGCGACAACCCAAAGGATCGTGACAATAAGTAGCCATACTCCAATTGAGAAGAGGCTCCTTTCCGACATGCGGCTAGTACCACGGAACAGACGGACATAAACATATTTGCATGCAACGTGGCCGTTGATGACACCAGCGATAACAATCTATTTAACAGGTCAGCTCGACACATCCACCTCAAGTTGACCGCAACCAAAATCAGTACGTACCGTTGGAATTGCAAGTCCATAAGCCACCTTTTTGCCAACAGGGCCAGCCGACCCAAGTGCTGGTGATGTTACTCCTGGCCCTGCGTATCGGTAGATGACGACGGCGGTTACCGTGTACAAAATCGTGTTGGTAATTTGGAGGAGGTACAGTGACTTCGGATAATCTTTCGGGTCCTTGAGCTCAGAGATGAAACTGAAAAATGCGACATGGCCAGCTATATCTGTTAGAAGAAGGTCCAAAAACCCCTGCTAGATCATAAAACTTACAAAAGGCGAAGACGATGTTCGTGACCGCTAAGAATCCGTGATAAAAGTCGGTGTTAACGGTGGCCTGAACAATTTTTCCAGGATGGTCGATGCCAACAAAGATCATTGTAGCAATAACGGCAACAAGGATACTGAGAAAGGCTTTGGGATAGTCAGTATAACACTTCAAAAATCAAGTCGCCCAAGTAGATTTCGCGAAATGCTTACAGGCAACAGACATTGAAGACATGTTCTTCAATGTGCGAGGTATATTGCAGAGGAGGGAAACGACCATTCCCACGATACCAAATACGATGCTGCATGTCCCATGCTCTGTGAGTGTGTTCATCATGACAATGAAAGTGAGAACATGGCTAGCCATTATGAAGACCAAGAAGAGCAATTGGCCCGCGCCAAGTAATTCGCGTCCAAACTGGCCCATGAGCACCTCTCCTGCATCCGCCATGTTATGGACGTGAGGGTAACGCTCTTTAAATTGACCGATAACGAGTCCAGTATATGTCGCAGCAACACCAAGCCCGATGATAAGAATAATAGCCCTAATAAGCAGAGAATTAGCTATAGCCAGTGGGAAAATCATGAGAAGTAAGACAGCAATGACTTACGGGACCAGTCCAATGGCCGCAACGGCGGAAGGTAAAGACAGGATTCCAAGTGATACTGTTTCAGCAATCATAACTGTGAAAGCCCCAGCGGTGTTAGTTTTACATGAAGCCTAATAGACTGAAAGGCAATCTTACTCATTCCACATTGCCTAGGAGAGGTATGTTAGTTCTGATGCTAAAACTGAGCAGAAATAAAACATGATCTTCGCATTACTTACCACCAGTTCAAGACCTTGTATTTGACACCCTCTGAGTTTTCCTCATCTCCAAAGGGGTCGCCAGGAGTATATCGAGGCAACTCCTTCAGCTCCTCTTCGTCATTCCTAATGGTGTCCATGTTTCTATCGCCGTCGATAAAGGTCGGCGCAGCTATTTCAGGGTCCTGCTTCTGCTCAACAGGCATGATGCACGGGTGGTGGGATGGATAGCTCTTGATGCCAGCTCAGGCGTGAAGACTGGAAGAACAGATCAAGGGAGACGATACGTCCCAGATCGCGTTCTGTTCAGGGCAGGGCAAAGAATAGGAATAGTGGGGTGGGGGGAGAGGACGAGGTGGAGGTGCGAGAAGGGAAGCGAGGGAAAAGAGTGCGTGAGTGAGAGAGAGGCGAGAGGATATATGTTGAGTCAAGTGGAACAGGGGACGAGAGTCAAAGTTTGTTCCTCAAACTGGAGGACCTCCGCATCCATAGTTTTTTTTTTCGCCTTAATAATAATAAATGTCTGGTAGTTATCGCCACTCTTGGAGTTGCCTTCGTCTATCGAGGTGAAGCCCGAGCGGATAGTAATTCTGTGGATCGGCCGAAGTTGCACCCTTAGAATCAGTTTTGCCCTCCGCAAAAGCCAGACTTTCCGTCACACAAATTGGGTATGTATATTCCTCGCCTCTGTTATAGAACATGCGTGCAGGCGGTGGTGGCGGCAGGCATAGCATTGACGTTGATGCTGAAGAAAAACATCCTTTCGTATATACAACGTCGTAGCTGGAGGTAGGTAGGACAACCTTGTTTGGATCTGTCGATCGTTCTTTCTCCTGCCAAATATGAACATCTCCACGCATTACGCACATAGCTCCGTATCTCTGTCCATATATCATTATCCATACGTATATATGTAGATATATGCTTGTACAGGCTGAGGAGAAATTCCGCGTGCCGAGTTTCTGACATCGGGATCTTCACCGTATTTTGGACAGTCAAGACTTTTGAGGTTCTGCTAGCTTCGAATTTTGGACCCGAAGATCGACTTTTCATACGTCAAAGTCTGGTTGGCGGCGCTATTCGGAAACTGCCTATTGGTCATTGGCCCATATGACTGGGGCGAAGTCTTCCAGAACATTTCTGCGCTTAGTGGAAATACGGACTAAATCAGTAACTCCGCAGCGAGGCCGATTCAATGTTGCTGAGTCTTCAGCTCCATTATTATGATGATTATTATTGCATACTGCATACCCGCTTGCTCTGCCTCATCATGCATGCATGCACATCACCAGACGGACCTTTGCCGGCCCTTTCTTAACCCTTCTCCTCCCACACACTTCTCCCACGCTGTCCCATCAAGTCCGGGGACTCCCCAGGCGAACGATGGAGCCCGGATGTTCAGGTCGGTTACAAGTGAAATACCGGATGTTTTGGAAGCTTTACCGGTCTGCTTGGCGCCAAGTTTTTGCGATGTGTGTCTCTGGCTTTGCATAAATGTGCTTCTCCGGACGAAACGAAGCCCGCGATCTCCTGGCCTGGCCTGGCCGGGGTAAAGCCGTGCGGGATTTAGAAATGCTACTTGACCAGAGTCTGGACAAGTGCCGGCAGCTTCCGGTTGGAGAAGATCAAGTCGCCGACCTCAACATTTTCATTCCTTAACAGGATGATCATGCTAATGCAGGATTTGGCCGTAAAGCATCAGGTACGCATGGAATCCATTCGGCAGGCTTGACCAGAATTGTGGTGGGGATCGCAAATTCCGTGAGTGACCGCAAGTTGTAGAGACGGGTTACTTGAGCGTTTGTGCTGCATCACTTTTTGTGAATACAGGGCTGAGGGCGGCTTCAGCGTTGCATTTTTCTGGTATAGTAGTATTTCTCTTGTGAGAGATACTGCGATACCAGATTTGCCAGATAATAGGCTGAAAGAAGGCAAATGAGACAGCTTTCAGTCTATTACCCGGCAGTTAGACAGACGGCTCACAAGCGTAACATGCATGTCGTGACTGAATATATATTCTGTGATACCCTAGAATCAAGATTTATCCTTGTTGTGACCCGAGCATTCTTCACAAATGCTCCTGAGGGTGTATAGGGCTTGACATGCAAGTCTTTGAGAGGGGCGCAATAATGATCACCTGCGGTGTTGAAAGTCGCTAGGAGTGCAACCGTACCGGATGGGCGACGCCATTATCTCGAGTGCTAAAAAGCCATTACGGAACATTCTGTAGTTCAACATCTGATATACGCCTTTTTCATGTTTGCCTTGAAAGGTGTTAGATAAATTGGCTGAAGTACTGAACACGTCGCGCTAAAGCCTCAAAGGCGCTAGCGCGAGATTCAGTCAACGATCTTCCGGGAGATCGGACACACGCTAGATACATGCGGCCAAGGAAGCGCCATCTAAGCGCCGGGAGCGAACAAGGATGCAAATAGCTTACTATCATGACCACGAGCGAGACACAGAGATGATCAGCGTTGCCTCCCAATAGCTTGTATCTACGATGAGTTACAGGTCGGGGCATCCAGATCCCGCAGCACGTATAGATGAGCCTCGCACCTGAGCTGGCTTCAAAACGCCACAGCTTCGGGGACTGCTTTAACTACGAGCGATTGTTCTAGACATCGAACCTACATAGTACAGTGACCACTATTATCGCCACCAAACTGACGGTGGATCTATCAATGTCCAACCTACCAAAATACCGATCTCCGATATCGGCGAGACGCTCCCAGTGGGATATGAAATTAAGAATATTGGAATATTTCAATCGCCACCAGCGCGGTGGAGGTACGAAATGATATGAGGGAAAAACTCGGAAGGGAAGAGATGTGCAGCTCTAGCTGAAGCTTTGGCTGGGAAATGAAGCCTTCGGGCCGTGAACATGGTACAAAGACAGCCAGAATTTCTAGAAGGAATAGAGGGATTTGCGAAGGGAGGCCCGAGAGGTTAAAACCTCGTATATGAACAAGATAAGGAAATGTTTAAGTGGTGGGTACTTCTTGAAGAGCATGTTATATTTTTGCTCCATATTTCTAGAGCTGTAGACGGTCGTGTTTTGTGTGTTTGAATAATCACCACATGCGTAAACGGAGTCATTCATTGTATTTATTTGCTGTAAAGGAAATGATAAAGCGAGCTCAGCTCCAAAATAAAAGAGACCCATAGAATTCATCTACCAGCTTCCAGCCCTACGCTTCCTCTCCCTCCGTTGCTGCTCCGCCATCTACGAAATCTGCCCTTTCAGCAGCTTCGTATTCGGCCACGAGATCCATGACGACCGCTCTAGCTTCATCGAACTCTCCTAATCCCTCTGCAAACGGTGCCTCTTTCTTATACTGTTCTAAAAATGCATTCCGCTTCCTCAGTCGGTCGTACTGGCTCACAATTCTCTTGAATAAGGTGGCGACAGAAGTATGGTTGGCCAACATGAGGCCGCTGACGCGATGGGTGTTTTGCAGATAAGGGGACTTTTTAGGGAGAGCCACTTGAAGACTGGCCGGGCCCCAGGGAATGAACGAAGCAAGCCGACGTTCGCGGATTCGTAGGATGGATTTCTGAACGTCAGTCTGGTCTGCCTCTCCTTGGATGATGTTGAGGATGCCAATGTAGCAGCTCGTCTTGCTAGGTGTGATAGACACCATTCGGTTCTTAGGTTGTAGTAGTCGGCGCATAACATCCAGGACCGTAGTCTTACGGATAGTCTTTGCTTGTTCGACTTGGTCCCCGGTAAATGGTGTGTAGGAGGTGATTAGGAAATGTGCTCGGGGAATGGGGATAAGAGTTGCAATTATGCTGACAAGGTCGTTATGCATATATCCGGGGTATCTCAAGGTTGTTGTAGAGGCTGACATGACGGTAGAAACCTGCCAATATATGAGTACGCTTTGGCGTTATCGCTGACTGTAGCGGAGACTTACCAATTGGTTCGTTTGCTGGAAGGACGGCTCCTGAACATGGAGCCTATCGGCTGCGATTCTAGAGAGCGCCCCATTATCGAGGACAACCTAGAGAGTTCGAATAAGCCTGATGTCTGTGTATAAATGTAGTATAAAACTTACCACTGAATCGGCGTTTTGTGCGAGCCTCCTCATCGTGAGGATGCTATTGTATGGGTTGACAACTACATCTGCAGCTTGTGTATCAGGAAACACCGAGTATGTTTGTATTAGTTTCTTGGGAAACCGGTCGTTCATGCGCTCAAGAATAAAGCTCCCAAGTCCCGATCCAGTTCCACCAGCAATCGAATGGAGGAGCATGAAACCCTATAATACCAGACTCAGCATCGCCGCAATCCCAAATTGGGATAAGAACGTAGTCAAACCTCTAGTGAATCACTACCATCCGCCTCACGGTCTATCATATCAAAAACCTCCTCCTGTACAGCCTCCCCGATAGCATAGCCCGCTGCCCAGTTGTTGCCCGCTCCAGACCCTTGCTTCTCAATGAAGAAGTTTTCTGGGTTATAAATATTGCTGTACGGGCCGGCTTGGATAGCGTTTAGAACCTGCACTCAAAAGCTCCTAATTAGGCGATATATCATATTGGAAGGCTCCGTTTGGACGGTAAAAGCGTACCCTGGGTTCTAGGTCGAGGAGTATCGCGCGAGGAATGTATCGCGTATCGTCACTCTGTGTGTTATGCGTCAGTACGAGCGAGCTACAAGTATGTCCGATATATGGGGGACCCTAGCTCACCTGGTAGAAGAAGACATCTTTGCGATCGCCTCCCTCCGTTGCGAAGCTCTCTAAGTTACCATCTTGGTTGATGCCATGCTCAAGGCAGAGCTGTTGCCAGAACTGTGTGCCAACTAGAATCCACCCAAATTAGCCCACACGAAAAGTCGACAGGATTTTTTATGTGGATTCGAAATGATCTGAAAGGAATGCGACAGAGAGGAGGGCAGGGTGGCCGTATATCTGAATGTCGTTGGCTTGGGAGGGCGCAAAAACTGACGTACTGTTATTGCCGCATTGGCCGGCTTGGATTGTTATTATTTCCCTAGTGATATATTAGCGACCATAAGCGATCGAAACATAGTGAAGGGTAGCTTGTATCATGTATCATACCTAGGCATCGCTTCTACATGACTCCAAAGCTGGAGGTTGCGGTGTTGAGCTGGCAGAAACGCGTCGCGTGGAGCATAAACGGCTTTTTGGGCAAACACGACATCCGAGCCTTCATCACTTCGGCTCGCTCAACCAAGGCGAATGTGACAGAAAATGCAGCACTGAAAGGCCATCTTATCCTATTATTTTAATTCTTCATTGAATTCTTCATTGAGAATTAGATTCGCACGAGCTATAGTAGGGCTTATTTTCTTTTCATTTGGATTGAACCAAGCACATCTAAATAAACACCACACAGTCAAGAATGGATCTATTTACAGGACGAATGTCATCAAAACCCAGATTTGCAAGCGTTGGCAAGCAAACCAACTCCTGCTACAACGCCGTCAACAATTGCGACCCGGTTCCCTTCTGCTAGGCCTAAAGATTGGACGCATCCCGCACGAACAGCTTCTTCCATCCCCGCCATTCCAGCACATCCAAGGCAGATCGCAGTCACAGGTTGGGAGCAGTTGGCTATCAACCGTTCAGTTGCACTCTTGATTCTGTCTCTTACTTCCTCTGCGGGAGTGCTGTGTAGCTCAATCGCTGTTAAGCCAGTGGTTTCAACGCCAGCAAAGTGACGGAGCTCAACGGTAGATCCCGTCTTTCCTTCCTCTCCTCGCAATATCGTTCTTCGAACTGCAGAATTTAGCTCCTCTTTCCAAGCGTCCCCCGTGGTGACAATTCCGAATGCGCTGCTAGACAGCGACCTCTCCATGCCACTGCTAGGGTGCAAGCCAAAGGAGGCCGTGAACGCCAAACATGTGGTAACACTGGCTTCAAAAATCCCAATGACATGCCTTCTGCTTCCTTTCGCACTGGGCAGTTTTTCAACCTCCTCTTTAAGCATTCCCACGAGGGGATGCGCTGAATAGCATGCGACTAAGAAGGCATCATATTGGCCGATTAATGGCTTTAAGTGCGGCATACAATGCAATGCTGAAAGTGCCGAATCTTCGCCCGAATTGATACTTGGGACTCCTGGGATTTTGGCTCCCGATTCTGTCACTGTTGGCTTGTCGGGAGCAGTAAAATAGTCGATAAGCACATCAGTGTAGTTCAAAGCATCGACAATCGGCTTAAGACCTTCGGTCATATATCCGGACGTATTCGGGTTGACGATCAGAATGGAATGTTTCGCCATTGTTTTAACTTGGATCTTTTTGTCTAAAACTATACAAGCATTCAAGCAAGGATTGTGCGTGTTGACGGAGACCGTTTATTTTCGGCTTTGACAGTCCCCTCGTTTGCCCCCGCATTCGGTCCACCCAAACACAACGTATCCGCACTTCATTTGCCAGTTCAGATCACAGGCTTATTATATATGCGATTCGAAAACAGGCCTTATACCCTGTTGATGCACGAACTACAGCTACAAGGGAGGTCGATGATATGACCTCATAGAGATGACCTCAAAATACACTCTTCGACATGCTCAGTAAGGATCAGGACTTCTAGCATTTGGCCGGCTTTTGACTCTCAAGTCGCTAAGGCATGGAGCATATATGATCTTTCTCTGAAACACTGCCCTGAGCGTGAATGACGACACGATAATCCATACCACTACGACGCAGACAGATAATATCTATGAGGCAGAAACAGTCAGATCGCGCTAGCACTTTGAACTGTGACACATACAGAGTAAAGGGACAAGATTATCGAATAGATACGCACCGTTCCAAGAATTCTAAAAAATCTCGATGGCATCTCCGCTGCAATGAGATTTGTACTTAATGAGTAGACACCTAATGGGAAGACAAAGCTCCACCATCCCATAGTAAATGGGAAGCGTTTGCACCGCAGCAGCGAAACAATGGCCATGAACATCCAGGCAAGCCCAAATCCCCAGAGTATTATGGCTATTATAAAACCGCCCACATAAAGAATACGTCCTGCTTCAGGATCTAATGTCTTTGTGATTGGGAAGATCCTCTTTGCGTCAAGACCTAGCCTCATGATACTTTAACAAGGAGTCAGCCATACAAGGCAACATTTAAAGATAGCAGTGCTCTATAACCAGTCCTGTCTAATAGGGGCGGGCGACTTACCCAAATCCACCTTGGCCCATTGGGCCTAATGGTAGACAAACACTCACAATAACTGACTTTGGTGGAAATTTGTGGAGTGCTAGACGTTGGAAATAAACAACGAGTATCATGAAGGCAAGTGGCATCCCGATTCCCCAGAGAATGTAGCTCGCAATGATCGTACCCAAACTAAGTTGCGGGTTTGGAAGAGCTTCGGCGACAATCCCTCCAGAAGCTGCTGCGACAATGGTGCTAATAACAGGAAGCAACCACAACGCGGTTACCGAGCGCAATTCTATGGGATCTGTCGGTGTAATTCTAAAGTTGACGTATATTAGCGTCCGAAACAATATAGTCACCTGCGATCGATATGTAGCATACAATAAAAATGGCAGACACAGCGCACACAGTGCAGCTACGATTGCATCAAAAATCCATAATCCCCATGCGACCGTCACAACCCAAGAACCCCAAGCTGGTCCACAGACATTTACCATCATGTTGATAATCGTTGCAAGGGCCATTGGAAATGTCCCAATGAACATCGACTGGACAGGCTCGCGGATCATAAGGGTCCATAGCTCGGGATATAGGGAGTAACGTAGTATGGTGATCACCAAAGCGACGGCGAACAGAGCGACATTTAGACCAAAAATACCGACAGAGATCCAATATAGCCATATACCGTTATATGGAAGACCGAAAAGGAGCATGGATACGATCCCAGTTCCCATATTCACAGAAAACCAACTGGCAAATCCCTCTCAAGGCAAGGAACCGTTAGCTCCAAAATACTCTTCGCAGCACAAGCATCTGAATAAAAGGCCAACTCACGAAGGTGTGAAATTGCGGACCACCTTCCTCCATCCTCTATCATGCTTGGTCCATTTCGGTTCTTCGAATTCCGGATCTCTTACCGTCTCAGGGATGCTATTCTCGTACGGCAACGCATTCTCATCCTGTAAGCCATTTACATCCTGCGATGACTTTTCATTATATCCTTCGTCAGGGTGAAAGGTAGAGAGCGTATGTTGAGGCGCCCGTGATGATTCGGCTTGCTCTAGAACTCCATCGGGAGGATCCATTGGCGAGCGCGTGCAAAGGGTAAAGAGCGTGTATGAGACGAAGGCATACTCCTTCTCCTCCTCTCCCCTGCGGGCGCCACGATCTAGTTATAACTAATTATTCTTAAGTGATTAGGTAATTGATGCCTTGCTGCATCATGAGGCCAAAGTGAAGATCGATTTTTCATGATATTAATTGGAGTGTTTCTTTGTGAGGGGAAAAAGCACCATAGTACCACCATCTACGTCATAATGCATACACCGGATAACAAGGGCCGAAAAAATGTCGAGAAAGTCCCTTTTGTTTCCATAGGGCTTCTCGGGTGATTGACCGATCACAGTTTTGAGAACCCCGAGATAGATACGCGGAGAGCTTCTTGCTGTGCTTGAGACAGCTCTTGAGAATACATTAATAGCCTGGGTCAGAGACTTTTTTAACCCCAACAGTTGGAGACGCTTCACTCAATTTCCTTTTAACTTCTCTCTGTGTGGATGCTCACCATTTTTTCTCTTAATATTAAACAGCACAGAGGGGTAAACAGGTTATGCATAGAGATATGGTGAGGAGAGGAAAAAGAAGGGTCTCGATCACCGCAGAAAGAATAAAGGAGAATTCATCAAGAGCTATTGTTCCTGCGGAGTGGTTTTAGAAGCAATATGAAACATGGATTTGATCTTATCTTATAGGTATATATGTACATCTTGAGCCTAGCGGCCAAACAAAGCTGCTTGGGTATCATATGTATACTTAAGGTCAAGGTGCCAATAATTAGCAGTTGTGGGCTTAGCGATCAGCCATGCTTTGTCTAGCGCAGCAACAACTTCATCAGGGAGAGGACCCTTTTCCATGTCGTCCAGATTCTTTTCAAGTTGGCTGAAGCTGCTAATGCCGATTATAACTCCATCGTTACCGCCATCTTTAATGTTAAGAGCGGAATGATGATGGACCCAACGCAGTGCGATTTCAATCAGACTCAGCTTATGTTTCTCAGCAACTGGTTCGATGATTCTCAAAGCATCGAACACAGAGTCCTTGAAGTATCGATCGCGGTAATTGGCGCCTAACTCTTGCCCGTCGCTATACCTCCCTTCTTTAGGTATCTCTGACGTTTTATATTTGCCGGAAAATATTCCACCTGCAAGAGGGTTGTAAACAACTATTTCCATTCCATATCGTCTGCAGCAGGGAATCAACTCTGCCTCGATCGACCGAGCTAAAAGCGTTGATTGTTAGCTTCACTTCAAACAGGCATAGAGTATGCATCCAACTTACTTATCGCGTTATACATTGCCTGGTAGATCGTAGGACGGACCCAGCCTCTCTCATTACACAAGGTGACAATTTCCGCAACTTCAAAAGCAGTATAATTGCTAAGTCCGAGCTGGACAAATTTCCCCTCCTTGTGCAACTTATTGACTTCCTCCAACGTCTCAGCGAACGGGACCGAACGATCCGCGGCATGGAGGTAAAATATATCGAGACAGTCGGTTTTCAGCTCCTTCAACGATGTCTCGAGCCTGGCACGCAGCTCGGCGGGCTTATGCAAACCGGGCTCCGTGGGGAAGACCTTTGTCGCAAGCTTAAATCCTCGCTCTTTCCACCCAGCCTCTGCCGTAAAGGCTTCCTGCTTGCCGTCGACATAGATGCGTGCAGTGTCGAGTTCGAAATAGCCTCTTTGAGCGAGATAGTCGAGGCACTTTTTGTATTCGTCAATGGATGTGATGCGCGCTCCGGCCGCAGCATCGGGGCCCAAGGTCATCAAGCCCAGGATTACTCTGGGCTTATTTGAAGTTGGCACGACAAGAGGCATTATGACTTAATGATTAGGAGTTGGGGGTAGAGGCTTCAAATAAGTATTGGAGAATAGCTTCTGAGAACTAGATCAACGAAGCAAAGGCGAATTGATCTCTTTATAAAGCCACGGCTGCCAATGTTCATTCCTGACCTGGAGATTCTCATGCCCCGCAGAACGGCGCAATCTGCATGGAATACGATAAAGAACCATCGCGAACCTCATTCTATGAGACTAGGGAACTCAAATTTCCAGCAACAATTCGCTGGAAAGCATACAGTAAACGAGAACCGGCCATGTTATGACGTAACATTGTTGTGCTGGACGGCTCAAGGGGGATGGCGAAAGAGCTGCCAAGGGATAAAAAGCATCTCTTCATTCATCTATTATGGTCAATATGAAATATTTCAAAGCAAATATCTATTAACGCTGCTGACGATCAGGGTGTATAAGTCAGAACTATTCCGACGGAGCTGAGATCAGGCCGACCTGATTTCAAATACGAGATGATATTTCAAATACTTGCCTTAGTCAGTTTTAGTGCTCATGGCATTACTACCTTCCTCTGCACATGTCAAAACATTGTTCTTGTCTCTTGCATCCCCGCCATACCAGCTGAGCTGACTACAGGCGATTAAGCTGCCGGTATCGGGGTTTATGAAGGGTGATTGGGAGGGGTGGTGTCAATAGAGATCGTGGGAGTTCAGGGGCACCAAGCTGCATCGCGATAAGCCAAGACAGTCCTGAATTTTCATGATCCAACATCAAAATGCACCAGCGTCAGCAGAAGGCGCGTCTCTTTCTAACTCTCTGGACTGTCCAAGAAAGAGTATCCTAGAACGTGTGTTAAACAGCGACCCATGAATCGAACAGTGAGATCGGCGCTGTAGAACTGGATAAAGAAACAATAGAAGAAGCTAGAATTAACTATGTGATTCTACTTGTACAACTGATAGCATAGTAATATGCTTCGCATTACACATATAGCACAGAACAAACAGAATGGCAGAAGCGAGGGCTTTAACCACTAGGCCAAAAAGTCCGACAGGCTCAATGGACTGCGACCATTGAACCCTTCTAACGCGACTAAAGCTGGCAATACTGTCAGCAAGAAACACGAACCGATTAGAAGAGACTGTTGAGCCAAACTGGTATCATCACATCATCACAATCAGAGATATAAGCCGGAGTTATATCCAGCTCCTCCCGGGCTGCCCAACCCATCGAAGGTCTTCACGCGTTTTTAAGTGACCTCCAATGGAGCTGCCAAGATTGTTGTTTGATGAAATAGTTGGTAATGAAGTAGTTGGTTCATCATAAATATCGATGGATGGTCGTGTAACGTAGGTTAAATTCGCGCGACTCCTGGTGGTGAGATGACGTCCAGTATCCGTCACGAGCGTAGCTTGTGGATGTACAGCTTCTCTGGCTGCTATTATTGCTGCTGTGAACGAATAGAGAAAATATCGAGTTCAATTCTCAGCCAATACCCAGTATAAAAATATGGATATCTTCGGAATTTCCACTCGAAATATTATTCTCAACAAGCTGTGAGCTCCCATGCATAATGTGACAGCTTGAAGGGAGTGAGTAGAGGAACAGCTTTTCGCATGTAGACCAGCAAAGGTCTGCGCAGTTGAAACATATTGAATTATCAGCAACCTCTTCTTAGGTAGGAGATGTAGAGGATTGCCTGTTTATGATGAAGTCATGATCCATCATAGTGCATCACGTGATTCTCCGGGGAAAAGAGGCTTAGCCAAGCAGGATTCGTGTGTCTTTTTTTATTGCTGTCACATCTAACTGTTTTTCACATCTCACAGTACAACGTTCGTTTCAAATTCGCCTTGGTATCTGTTGAAGTCTTTTGACAGGACTCATTCACCCTCATACCAATAACCCAACGCAAACAGCAACCCAATTGTATACGTACGCGCTCACGTGGCATTGTACCTGATCCTCCTCTACACCGACCCACAACGCCCCTAGGTCTAACTTGGTGCCACCTTGCATGGAGAAATGCTCTGAGGACAAAGCTGTGCATAACTCCTTTGCTATTTCTCCGATGTCACAGGCTGTTTTGGACCAGACGTGAGCTGTAAGGCCAATTGACATTGTGTTGAGTTCATTCGTTGTCCTGCTTCGGTCTTTCTTATCCTTGATTCCGCCTAGGACTCCGTATGGATGCCTCCCAAGACGCCAACCCAGACAATCCGATCTAACAACCACCGGGACCAGGTTGACCATTCAAATAGTCCTGAATTTGATACACGGAGTAGCTCTTCGAAATCTCACTCCGATTCCCGCAAACACCGTTCACGGCCTTCTTATTCCGGCACGATTGATAGCAATCCGAGCGAGGGAGAGGAGGTACCTCTTCAGGTCTTCAAGTCCCACAACAGTTCACGTACGCCTCGAAGCGGGGACGAACAAGCAATAGACGGAAGGGGAGAAGACTCTGCGTGGGACGACTCGGGTGACGAGGGATCTGATGACGACATGGCCGTCGCTCGCCCCCCGATGCAGCGACCTGGCGATAGCCGGTCAACTGTACCATTGTTGAAAGGTGATGCCCGTGGTCGCTCAGTAGGCAGTACTGCGCCGGGTTTGGAAGAAGGCAGATCTGCGCCGAGGAGAAGGTCCAATTTCAGGAGCAGAAGCCCTGATTATGAGGCACAGAACGCTACCCGAAGAAAATACATCTACGCATCCTTCTTCTTGGTCGTGAGTTTGATCAGTTTCACGGTTCAGACTCAAACTGCCGTTTACATTCAGCAAGTTCTGGGCTGGAATAAACCATATTGCATGCTGTGAGTGGTGCCCGTCAATTTAACCCCTATCAAACGATGAGATTTCCCTCCTAACTTATCTTTCTAGGTATCTGACACATGGCTCGTGGGTCTTCTTATGGCCCTTCCAACTACTACTCCTTCGAATCCAGAAGCGACATCTTACCTGGTCAGCGTTTTGGCGCCGTCATGTCTACCTGCTTCGAACGACCGCACAGATGGTCGAGTCCCAAGATCTCCACCTCACCGCTCGCGACACAAACAAGTCTCCCTACCGATACATGATCAAGACAACTGCACTTGTTACCACTGCTCTCACAGTAGCGGGCGGCTCGTGGTACATTGCTGTCGATTTGACTACTAGTAGTGACTTGACGGCGATCTACAACTGTTCGGCCTTCTTCGCATACGCATTTTCCATACCGCTGTTGAATGATAAGCTGAGATTTGACAAAGTGTTTTCGGTCGTTGTTGCGATCGTCGGTGTCGTGATTGTCGCCTATGGTGGCGGGTCGTCGGCCGGAAATGCCGACGAAGAAGACTCCTCGGCGTCAAACCGTGCACTTGGTAACCTTATCATCGGGGTTGGCAGTGTGCTTTATGGACTATATGAGGTGTTGTATAAACGATACGCTTGCCCGCCGGAAGGCACCAGCGCAGGTCGCGGTGTCATCTTCGCAAATACTTTCGCAAGTCTTATCGGCATTTTCACCTTGCTTGTTCTATGGATTCCTCTGCCTTTGTTGCATATGACCGGTATCGAAAAGTTTGAGTGGCCACAGGGTGAAGCTGCATGGCTGCTATCTATTTCTACACTTTCCAACGCCGGTTTGTCCATCCTCACCTATTCTCAGGCTGCTACTACCTCGAACAAACTTACTAACGAAACTGAAATCCAGTGTTCTCCGGCTCTTTCCTCGTTCTCATCTCCCTTACCTCGCCCGTCCTATCATCCGTCGCTGCACTTCTTACAATTTTCCTAGTCGCAATTGTTGACTGGGAGTTCAACCACAAAGGGCTAGACGGGACGTCTATCATAGGCGGGATTCTCATCGTCATCGCTTTCCTCCTCCTAAGTTGGAGTACGTATCGCGAGCTCGATGAAGAGCGCAAGAAACGATTGGCCGATGAAGGCCCCGATTCCGAGACAGATTGATGACCATAGAAGAAAAGGACGGCCTTTTTCAGAAACATACATATACTATTTTAAACTACGACCACCACATAATTTAGGTATACAGTCTTGCTTTATTCCCCCCTTTTCACTGTAAAGAGCAATAGGAGAATTTTAATATTTCTCTTCTTTTTTCACACCCACTTTTCCGGCCCATGTCTGCCTCTTTCATACTTGTCTATCACCGAGCTACTAACTTCATCACTTCTTGTTTCTCCTTTCACTTTAGAAAGGGGGCTTTTACTCTTTTGCACACACCACATAAACTAGAATAAAGGGGGTTGGCACTCTGATTTATCTATCTTACCTTGCTCTTACTGTTCTTAATTTCTCAACTATTTCTTACATCTATTGACAAAAGAATTAAGGCTGGTCATTCATGCTCACGTTTCGGCACAATCTTCATTTTCCATTCCTGACTACTAAATGCTCTATTTCCTTTCTTAACTTTCTAGTGGCGCCTTTTTAACGAGGGATTTCTTTGGGTTATTTTGTTTCTTGTCCTTGTATTTTGAAATTGCTTCGGTTAGCGGATATGAATAGAAGGTTGAAATGTTTTGGTTATGTTGATCGTGTCTTTTTCATTTAATGAACTCAAGAGTGATGAATCAGGAATTGATGGTTGGTTTGGTTGTCGATTTATGCTTAGTCTTCTGGGTACATATGCAATGACTATGGAGACACATGGCTGCGTTGGCTTAATAGCGCAGAGACAATGGTTGAGGTTTGAAAGGGCTTGGTGTGTTTTAACATAAATTGCTTTGCTTGGATCATGGAGGAAGGGGGGAAGTAAGAAGGACGCTACATATATACTATCTTGGCCCAAGTTTGGAGAGAGCTCTTGCTCCTTGCTCTTCCCACTCTTGTTTGGAAATCCACATGTTTTCCTTGTCCGCGAGCTAGAGGAGGAGGGGGGAGTTAGTTTGGGATTAAACAGAACATATTGAAGGGCGATGGAAAGGGTGGGGGTTCTTACAAGATTGGCTAACACAGCTCCGCCCAGGAATACCATGTGTCTTCGTCGAGGGGGATCTTCAATTCGGACTTTGTATTTATGCAGCCTCTCCGGATCGCCGTTCAACACCCGTGTTAACCAGAGTTGTTTCATCTCCTTCTCCAACCGGGACGGTAGGCCAGGATACATGCTGCTACCACCGCTCAGCACGATGGCTCTGTGCAAGCTGCTTCGGACATCAACGTCGGCCGCTTGGATAGTATTGAATACTAATTCGGCGATGCCGGGTTGGTCGACGTCGACTAGATGTGGTTGGAAAAGACACTCGGGAGCCTCGAAGCGTTCGCTTCCAACTCTTATGACTCGGCCGTCGGGCAGGGTATATGATTCTACCAGAACTGTTGTATCCTCCGACAGACGTTTGTCGAGCTCTAGGTCGTAAGAGACATAGCATAGCTTCTCTTTGATTTGGCGGACGGTTTCGAAATCCGCGGTACGGTTCAACGCATAGCCTCGACGAAGGAGGAGAGCAATGAGGTTACGAGTAACATCACGGCCGGCAACATCGAGACGGCGGGTTAGATGGTTGAGAACGGTGGATTCGTAAACTGGAATAACGTGTGTAACACCATCTCCAGAGTCGACGACAACACCGCTGCTTAAACCTGTATGGAAATATTTCCGTTAGCAAACGATACATTTGGATCTTCCAAGAAGTAGATATCGCACCCTGGGCATAAAGAGCCAACACAGCCTGGATAGCAACGTAGACTCCGCCAAAGTTATACCCTTCAAACATGGTTTCGCACATCTGTTCCCGGTTCCTCAGAGGGTTCATGGGGGGTTCAGTGAGGAGGATTTTCCGCCCAGTCGGGTCGATCTTCATCTTGTCGTAGAATGTATAGTTCCATAGATGCTGCATGTCCTCCCAGTTCTTCACAATTCCATTCTCCATCTATATACCAGTTCCCACGATTCCCGAACTTGTCAGCGCACACCAAACCAAGGCAACAACGTAATCCACCCGAGAAGATACGTACAGGGTAGGAAATCTGGAGCATCGACCTGGCAGCCGCAGCTTCATCTCCGCACATAATATCCTTGACTATTATGTCTCCAGCTTGTTCTTCTGTTCGGAGGATTGGCCGCCCCACTATAGAGGGGAACTGGTGCTCTGGGAAGTTCTGATGACGAGTGCGAATGTGTTAGAAGATGAGGTATCCAGGGGCGCCTGGAGAGGGAATTACCTGCGCGGCATATCCGACTTTCAGGAAACCAGTTCCTCCATCGAGAACTGCGGGTTGATTGGAGTCAGTACAAGGTGGTAGATGTACGGCCTTGGGGGAAACATACCGATGGGGGCATCAGCCATTCTCGCGAATTGTGCAGTGTCTTGACGGAGGGAGCAATTCGAGAGGTAGTTCTGCCTTTTGATATGTAGAGAATTGGAGAAAAGAAGGACGGGGAAGAGGTGGTTTGGCGTGAGTTGAGAGAGAGAGATCTATGGATGTTCTTCTTATCGTCACGAATGGACGTTTGGCAGTGATGGAGATGCGTCGCCCGATGGGGCTTAGCTCCTTAGACCACCCAAACAAGCCACCAGCAGCGATATTTATTTACTCTTGAAGGGCAAAAAATATCTCCCGTTTTACTCACGACCAGCTATGAGTCTATGGATGGCTAGAGAGGTGCAGATGATGAATTGAGAGTTCGCGCAGTTTGATTCTCATCGAAATATCAACATCTTTAGAATCCAACTGCCTAAACAGAGGCTTATGAAACTAGCCAATCTCCATAAATTGCTATTCAGATATCCTCCCAGCGCCAACGCTATCTGTAAAAGGAAGAAAGAATAATATAATAATAAAAATAATA